>JAHWFP010077048.1:22210-90382 GCA_023313725.1 Lithobius niger
GGTATTTAAGAACTGTTTACCCCAAACCTGGGGGGGGGGGCTGTAACTAAAGACTGGTGCATTTCCGGACCCATGTTTATAGGACTTTTTCTTCTTATCTTTGATCACACAGCGGACCCTCAAAATATTTGACACCAATTTCCGAACACCCTGTATATGCAACTTGTTTATGCAAAGAAATCCTCCACTTGCAGATCTGCATGCAGCGTCGTAACTAGTTCCTGGATTTCTGTGATTTGCAACTTGCCAGCAATTGGTGAGTGAGACGTATCACGTTCCTGGGCAAATCCAAGGAAGACCACAGGAGCTGGGCACCCCCCCGCCCCCCCCACACACACACACCACAAGAAATAAGGATAAACCATAGTGTATAGGAAAAGTACAAAAAAAATTGGGCAACGTCTCTTACTTAACAGTAATGATTGTTTGAGTTATAGTAGTATTCATTATTAAAAATAAACTCACTAAAAAATAGGTCAAGATGCATCGAAAAAGCCCTGCATTTGTAGGTTGCCTCTTGAATGAATGAACCAGGCGATCATAAGGTGCTTTTATTTGACAACGGTAACTACAAGGTGCTTCGTGCCAGGGAAAAGGATTCACCTCTGCCATATAACTCATTCAATCCGACTTTGCATTTCTTGTATCCTTTAAAGTTATAAAGTTTAGGTAGGTTTACTTAAACATGTGCAACGAAGCTGGAATTGTTATTATATAAACAAACTGGTTGACAATTTCCTGACGAAATTGGATTTTCATTTCAGAGCGTATTGTGACAGCCAATAGTGCACCTTGCAAGATAAAAGTGGCTTTTTTTTAACGTTATGAACTATTCTACTATAGAGCTGGACTGAAAATAAGAAGCAGTGTGTGTGTGCGTGTGTGTTTAATTTGTGTATTATACAGTTTTTTTTTTTAAATATATGTCTGTGCTTTTTTTTTTCATATTTTGAGTCTGTTTCGTGCGAGTGGTAGTGTGTGTATTTTGTGTGCTTTTATAATTTGTGAAACAAGCAGACTCCTAGTTAGGCAGTTTTTGTGTTTGTGTTTGAAGGTTTCTGTTTTAGTTCTAGTTCGTGTGAGTAATTGTGTTCATTTTGCGTATGTATTTTTGGTCTTTCAATATTGCAGGGCTTTTGCTGTGTATGGTGGCTGTTTTGTGTGTATTTGTGTTTAGGTTTTCGTTTAGATTTTCGTTGTTTTATGGGCATGTATATGTTGTATTTTGTATCCATATTTTTTTGTGTGCGTATATTTTTGTGTGAAATATCAACAGTTTGGTTTATTTGACTACTGATGTACATGTATGCGTTTGCATGGAGGCTTTCCTTGTTCCCTGGAATTGGAGTTCAAATTCTAGTTCGTCATCTTCGAGTGAACTGTAATCCGTTTTTGTTTGTGTACCTTCATAGCTGTTAGTTTATAATAATAATAATAATTCGTCACGATAGCAACAGGTCTGGCAAGGACCCTAGGACCTAGTTTGGGGACATGAGCCGTTTTTTTTCCTAAATAGCGAGGCCAAATTTTGTTTCCAGTTAATTTGTTGGCTTTTATCGCTTTCTATTATTGTAAATGTTACGGGCGGGTCTGCCATGTGCACGGTAGGAACACTGATCACCTATTTTTGTTTGCGAAAAAACAGAAACATGTTTCCAAGCTCTGTCTCATGTCTATTATTTGCACACACTAGCGTGTGTGTAGCTTTAGCATGTGTCATCTCGATGGGTATTTGATTCTGCATTGTTGCAGGCAGATGCAGTATCATGTTAAACAATCGCGGAAACAATTCAAACAATAATTGAAGGGCATTCTGAGCCCATCAAAATAGGACACAAATTAGCCACCAAATATGAAAGTAAATTAGGTGACAATTTTCACTTTTTTTGGGGAGTGCGGGGTTGGCCTAAAAACGAACTAGATTGTTGTCACTAGTATTTACCGTTAGACGAAGTTGGCAACGAACTGCAACTCCTTCATAAGCATTATGAGGTACTTTATCTGTTTCAGAAATAGAAATATATTCATGTGGTTTCCCTTACAAAAATGCAAAGTTCTGCAACACAAATACTTGATGCCTATACATTCAATTAGACAATGGATTTTATTCAAGATTATTACATTAACAGTTTGCACAGTATCAATTCCGTATTTTGTCACCTACACGGTATAGCATTACCAATTCAATTTGATGCACACCAAACCATACAATACGAACCTTTCGCGTTTTCGTGTTCATCTGGCAGTTCTGGAGTAGACTGTTTATTACAATTCATCGTAAAAAAATGGAACCTGGAACGACCTTGATGAGGTTATCAAGGCACGTGTACCTCCATAAGAAACTGCAAACAGCTTGAGTCCGGACTAGCTCCTACACTAAACAGGACGGCCATCGTCGCAAGCTTAAAGTACCCAGACATATCTCAAGTGGATGACGCCATTCATTCTTCCATCGCCAAATGTTAGGTGTTCAAACCGAAAAGAAATCCTGTGAATGGGTACGTAATCGTATACCTAATTTAAGTGGATGACTGTAGTATTGTACTGTTGTATTTTCTTAACTTCTGTCTATTCTCGTTTACGTTTTCGAATTACGTCCATTTTATTCCTAACATAAACAGGGTGAGTCGCAATCCTGGACCCTGGGACGACGTTATGCTACAATGGTGATTGCCTGAATATTACAGATTAGTCTGGTGGCTATTTGAACAAGTGATATAGGTTGACCTTGGTTGATACCCCTTCAAGGTCATCACGAAGTTAACTTTAGAACTACACGTTTTAGAACTTCGGTGTAAATTAGAAAGACGTAGAGACCCATAAACCAATGTGAAAGCACAAACGTAATGACATTCGGAACAGCATCACAGGATATACAGGCGATCGATGATAGCAGTTTGGACTGCATTGCAGTACAAGGGGAAATGCAGGAAAGCATACCAATCCTTTATCCTTTATTCTTCAACGTACTGCTCGGTGCAGCTTATACTGCTAACACATTCAGTTTTTTTTTATTTGACGTTGATTAATGGTTCTCTACAACTTTCTAATTTACACCAATATTCTGTGAAGTGTAGTGCAAAAGTAAACATCGTGATGAGCTTGAAGGGGTATGTCATGGTCATCCAACATCGCATGTTCAAATATCCCTCGGACCAATTTGTAATCCTACCTGCCTATAATTCGGGTAGTCATCATTTTTGGAAAATGGTGACACTTAAAAATCGCCTGCTGTACTTAAAAATCGCCCTTTATGCGTACACGTATTCAGTGACCCGAAAATTGGCTGAACCGGGACCCACTGACCCCAAGTGATCCGTGGCACGAATTATCCAGTGATACGGACCGACCAGGTGAACAAAATGACGCCAGTGTGTCGCCGCCAAGTAACAGTATATCATCCTATTTTGGACATCCGATTGTTAAAAAATTGATTGTTAATGATAAAAAGGCGGCTCACTAGCAGACATGTGTCTATTAACTGTAAGCAACTGAAAGCATATTTTAGCATGTTGAGGATAAATCCCAATGCGACAGAAATGTTTCAAATTGTGGAAAATGAAAGTAGAAGGGTCAGAGATTAACAAAAGTAAAATTTAAAGGATGAGTGTCCACCAATCATAGAAAAAGAGATGCGTCAATAACGTTGTTTTTATGTTTCTGTCTAGATAGTTAGCTAGCTGGCTAGCTAAGATTTTTCCCATGTTAAATCCCATAGACTTTTTGCTCATGGCTAGCGCAAAATTGAGAAGGCCTACGTATCTGAATTTTGGCACACGGATGCATGGTGATCTGAGCATGGTCCTTTGTTGGTTTGAGAGTTGTAGGGGTCAGGACAAATGCGTGGAAGGGTTTTGAAATTCGCCACCAGCGAATTTAAATTTCGTTTCTTTTCCAAGTTGCAACCAACGATTTCAAGCAACAATGTCCTGAGCAGTCTACACTGGTCTTTAGATTTATTGTAAAAGCCTGGACGAACTAAAAACTGAACTGTAACGAAGGACAAAATAAGGAAACATTAACGTTGCCGTGGATTGCGTAAGAATAAAAGGTTGCACGTTAGATGATGGTTACGCAATAATACGAGTATCCACGAGATAACGGAATTTTTGTTAATAACCCAAAAATAAAATGCTTCGCGTTCTGCTGTTTTAGTAACAGAGACCTTCGGGGGTTTCTGCATAACTAAATGTCAATTAAATCTTGAAAAGTTAAGGGGAAGGTGCAGGGATAAACAAAACAACTGAAGGGGATGCGCTGATGAGTGAGCGAAGCGAACGAAATCAGCGATTGTTAGCCAGTGTATGCCTAAATGGGATTGAAGCAACTTAAGCATGTGAAGAGTGGTCATACAATAAACTAAGCCGTGGCAATTTGGCTAACCTATCGGCTAATTGGCAATGGTAAACTTGAAAATTAGAAATAGAACAATTTATAGAAGTAAAATTCCTCTAGAAAAAAAGGTACAGATGAAGATAACAAGGTGTACCCTTATGTACGTTCACAGTCCTATGAAAGTTGTGATATCCACCCAAAACCCAAACTGGTAGAAAAACCCGCCAAGTTTCCCAAAACGATCGGCCTTTGAAGGTAGTGATATCATTTAACCAAGGAAAAGCCGCCAAAGTAAATTGCTATTAGCCAAGTTAATCGCTAACCGACTAATAGTTCGAAAGTTAAATGAAAACTTTAAAATTGCTACTCGCTGTAGCAAACTTCAAGTTTTCATTTAACGTCCGAAGTATTATTGGGTGCAATTTACTTGGCTAATAGGATTGACCTTGGCGGCCTTTCCTGGGTTGAATGACATCACTACCTTCAAAGGCCGATCGTTTTTGGAAACTTGTAGGGTTCTTCTACCAGTTTTGGGTAGATCGAATGTTACATAAACTGCCTAGCCTTACTACGCTTACAGCAACAATTAAATTTAAGTAAAGCCCAACAGAGCAGCTAGATTACTGCAGTGGTTGCAAAAAAAAAGCCTCGTTTAACTTTGTTTATCTGTTCGTTTATCTGTTCAGCCAGGGTCTATCTGTTCCCCAACAGACAACTACCTCGGCGTCTGCCCCTCATGGGTACGTTCACCTATGAGGCCTGACAGTAGACTTTATTGCAGCAGCCTTTGCGTCAGCGTTTTTGGCGCTGTTGGCAAATTTGGCTACCCAAACAGAGAACACACTGAGAGTATACCATCCTGAACCACCGAACAGAGCAAACAGAACGCACCACCGTTAAAGACAGTTTAGCTGCAAACTTGACGTCGGGCGTGCGCAGCAACCTTACATCAGCCGTTTAGTACCTTCCGAAACTGCAATCACAGCTAAGCAAAATCAACAAGCTCAGCAGAACACTCGTTACGTCATACCTTTAACGTGACCAGACGTGGCTAATTGATTGGACCAGGCGCGAGCAATGCCAAATTGCAAACCATCTCGGGAAGGTGGTTGCGAGTGGTTGCGAGTGGTGGAGTTTTTGAGCATGCGCGAGGTAACCGTTTTACCGTAAACGATTCATCGCTGACGACTGTTGACGTAAGTAAGCCCCATCAACACGGCTATAGTAGCAGATGAGCTGAACTGTCACCAACAGTGGTGCGTTTGATTCGTTATGTTCGGTGCTTTAGGAAGGTAATAATAATCGTAGCCTAAAAACTTCTATGTTGATACCTTTGGCCCTGAGGTGCTTTGAACAAATTTGCTGTAAGTAAAATCCACCCAAAACCAAAACTGGTAGCAAAACCCAAAACTGGTAGCAAAACCCGCCAAGTTTCCAAAAACGGTCGGCCTTTGAAGGTAGTGATATCATTCCACCAGGGAAAGGCCGCCAAGGTTAATCCTATTAGCCAAGTTAATCGCACATGCTAATAGTTCGAAAGTTAAATGAAAACTAGAAGATTGCTACTAGCGGTAGCAATCTTCAAGTTTTCATTTAACGTCCAAAGTATTATTCGGTGCGATTAACTTGGCTAATAGGATTAACCTTGGCGGCCTTTCCCTGGTGTAATGATATCACTACCTTCAAAGGCCGACCGTTTTTGGAAACTTGGCGGGTTTTTCTACCAGTTTTGGTTTTGGGTGGATATCACAACTTTCATAGGACTGTGAACGTACATAAGGCTACACCGTCAGTTTAAGATGCTTCAATCCGATATTTTCAATCCGGCTAACAATCGATGATTTCGTTCGCTTCGCTCACTCAAGCAGCGCATCCCCTTCAGTTGTTTTGTTTATCCCTACACCTTCCCCTTAATTTTTCAAGATTTCGTTCACATTTAGTCATGCAGAAACCCCCGAAGGTCGCTGTTACTAAAACAGCAGAACGCGAAGCATTTTATCTTTGGCTTATTAACAAAAAAAAATGTTAATGTTAATGTTTCTTAATTTTGTCATTCGTTACAGTTCAGTTTTTAGTTCGTTATACATCTGCAAAGTGAGGTGTGGCGCAACAAACTCGTTCTGAACGACATCTAAGCGAGACAGGCAAGCCTGGCCACGCGAGATCATCTCACGTGCTTCTGCTCAGCCTTAGATCTTTCAGCTGGCGAGGGATATTTGCTCCGCTGGCAACCAATCAGCTAGAAGAGTCGATGACGCTTACGGCAATTTGGCGACGAAACGCATGCCATTCCATATCCCTGCACGCGATCAGTTTGTTACTCGGGTTTAGGTAAATACTTTCATTGAGAGACAAACGAAATGAATCAGCATATATAGATAGGCGTGTATTTTAAAAAAAAAACCGGGGCCATGAACCGGCACGCGTGCTAGATTCGAATCGTGATGCACGCTATTGTCGTCTCCGAACAAAATGGACCATACGTAGCAGATCAAAACACTGCCAGTAACGATGGTTCACTTCTCACAAAAGTCGGGAAGCTTGCTTTCGTTATGCAAAACTAGAGAATGAGCCATGGTTCCGAAATGCTCTTATACGAATCTGAAAGTCTGCCTATGTGAAAAAATAGGTGTTCATTTTAGAAATCAGTCACACTAGCATTCTGTAGCGCTAGACAAGTCGCTTGAATGGAATTTGAGGAGCAAGAAGCGGGAAATAGTCGGTTGGGTCGGTGAGGAAAGCGGCATACTAGTCCATGTAGTGGAGACCTTCCTCTCAAGCTTTGGTTAGGAGTTTGGCTTTTAAGGAGGATTCGCCGTAGAGCTTCCTTGCAGGAGCTACTTAAGTGTTGTCTGATGTTCATGCGAGATGTCGCTACATGTCACATCGGATTTAATTCCTGCGTTTGGATTGGTTGTCATAATTATATCCTCTTCCGGCTGTCACATCATGATCGTCTGACGCCTATACCCGGGTGTTAGCCAAATACATATATAAATGTATAACTATGCAACACATATGGAAGTATGTTTGTAAATATATACATATACTTGGCGTGAGTCAGGATGTAGCCCATCATGAATACTGTGGATAGCCGATCATTATGATGACCAATCCAAATTCTCTAAATTAAAGCCAGTGATGATAATAATATGCTGATTTTCCACATATTACGTGGACGGAAGACGGAAGGGCAGAGTTTAATGAATGGGGGCCAGGGGGCGCTTGACAAAAACATTTAACTGTTCCAAAGCCAGTAGCCTGCGAAAACCAAAAACAGTTGGGGCATTCACTGTGTCTGGCCCAACTGCATTCCAGATTGGAACAACCCGTAGCGAAAAGAAATATTGACGACAGTCGAGAAGCGAAGATTGTACAGCAAGCTTCAGATTGTGGCGCCTGGTACAAATATTGCTGGGGGCAAGATCAAAAAACGGAAGATCAATGGTGATCAACCCATGCAGAATCTTATATGTCAAAATAAGATCAAATTTTATTCTGCGTAGTTCCAGCAACTCAAGACCAATTGAAGCCTTAGACTGTCGCCATGCGCCCCAAACCTACAACATATATACAACACACACACTACTCTACACCACCAGAAATACCTCACAAATTATGACCAACTCAGAAACCAACGGAAATTGGGATCACCACCAGTCCACTTCCCCGCCGCATTTAAACCATTCCATTCTATAATTTATTGAGGCCCCAGCCTAATGCTTTGCGCCACCACCTAAACCAAAAGGGTTCCAAAAAAGGTTTTAGCGAGCGTTAACCGCACCCGGTCTTCTGCCGACGTAGCCACCTAAACCACCTATTTGCAAGAACAATGAATTCTGACAATTAAGTACTGAAACGATAAGCGTGTAACACTTAAGCATGTTATAATCTACTGTTGGATGACAATTCAAACAATGGTTACAATAATAATTCTGCACTTACGAGACATTTCAGGCCCACGTGCTTCTAGCTGCAACCCCCATTTTAGAAAAAGGCACTTCCCCATATGTCGCTTTACTTGTCTGCCGAAATTTAGATCTGGCAACTTTCCCTAATCAGCTGTAGACGTGTCGTTATACCCTATGAGAATTAACATGGGAGCCTGCGGAATAGTTACTAGTTACTAGTTACTAGTCACTATTTACTAGTTACCAGTAACACAAATTCAACGTTATTGAGGACACTTTTTCTCCATGAAGGACACGTTCCCACATTTTCGTGTTGACGTTTTCTTCGTTACTGGACCCAAGACACCTGATTCAAACGACTTGCAAACATTTCTACCGCCAGGGGAATTTACACCAGTATGCTGAAATCAGGTATAAGTTGGTTTTAGTTAAAAGACGCAGTTTGCTAGCGCGGTCGCCTTTTTTCATCAACAATCATTTTTTAACAATCGGATGTCTACAATCGAACGATCTACTGTTACTTAGCGCTAGTGTGTCTAGATTAAAGAGTTTGTTTCCATATTGGTTTGTGCAAACCGTAATCGGTAAAGTTACAAAATATTAAAACATGCTAATCAAAACTGCATGGTACGCCAAAGTAGCACGAACTAGTAAACAAAAACAAACTCGTTTGACGTTTAAGGTAAGGTTTAACTGATCCGAGTCAAAACAGCAAAGGAACACAAATAAAGTTTCCTGTAAGGTTTCAGATAGTACAGTGTTGCTGTACCGTTTACTCCACGTGAAACCTTACTGCTGTATCCATCCATTATATACGCAAATGCAATTAAATTCAGAGCCTAAATTTCAAAACTTTTCATGGCCAAAGAAACGAACAATACACTGCACACTCGACTACTTTCCTGGCTAAATTTTTTTCAGCAATTTTCAATCACGTTGTCTGTTTTCCGTTCATCACCCTACTGATGATACATACACAATTTTTCAATGTTTTCAAGCACTTTACCAGGCATGGAATCTCATTATAACTTTCAAGGACATTTCAAGATTTCCAGGACTAGCACGAACCCTGATTTACCTGTAGAGCTGTGCTATGTCCAATAAGACGATTAGTTTTTTTTAACATTTTCAAACGATGTCGTTTAGCCAATAGAATGCACCAATCATTTGCTGATCTATCGTGTGAAAAAGTCAAATTGGTAAAAACACTTGAATACAGCAGTAAGGTTTCAAGTGGACTAAACAGTACAGCAACACTGCAGTATCTGAAACCTTCCAGGAAAGTTTGTTTGTGTTCCTTTGCCGTTTTGACTTCGGATCAGTTAAACCTTACCGTAAGCATTAAACGAGTTCGTTTTTGTTTACTAGTTGACAGACGAAATGAAAAGGTTGAGGAGTACATGGGCATTTCTCGCCCTCACTGCGTGCACCAGGGAGCAAACTATCAAGGTTAACGATATCACTGTCACTAGATGGCGCCTACCTAGCAGTTCAAAATCTGTTTTAAAAGGGTCGATTTATACAAAAAGGCGCTCTTGATGTCGTTAGACTTAACTTTACCGCTTGCTTCCTGGTGCACGTGGGCCCCGCAATTTTACGCTAAATAATTAAGGAGGCGCATAACTTGTTTGTTGGGTAAAAAAGGAATTTTATTATTTTTTTAGGGGGAGGGATGGCAGATTGATAGTGAAGCTACACGTGTGGGCTTGCTTTAAAGGACAATTTTGTCCTCCCGCTTCCCTAAAAAATGCTAAAATTAAACTTTCATAACATAGGGACAACTTTTCTGAATCCAAAATCCAATTTTGGGACCCGAAAATTTTTTTTTTTCGAAATATTTGAAAATTCAGAAAATTGTCCAACTTTCGTTCGATGCATAATGTTGCCCCACGTAAGTGGAAGTTTCATGTATGGTATCATGAATGTACTATTTTTATTGTCAAACAGAACGGGGAGCTACCGATTAAAGTGGCAATATCACCGATTGAAAAGCGAGCGAAAATACCATGGCGCCATCTAGCGGCGGTGGTATTGTTAACCTTTACAGCTTGCTTCCAGGTGCAGGACGTCGTACCAAATTGTCACACAATAAGTAAGGAGGTCGTGGCTTGTTTGTTTCGTTAAAAGAAATGCCGTTTTGCCTTCCTTCGCTTGATGCAAGCAAGAGCTAGATGGTACTAGGTAGCGCTAGATGTTGCCAGATTCGGCAGACTTTCAATCGGTGATAGTGCCATTTTAAGCGCAAACGAGACGATCCACGCACTTCAAAGCGTATGCAGAAGCGCGTTCGATTGGAACAGCAGAATTTGTAGGCCATCTTACAAAAACATTTTTAAACAAGTTAAAGAAAAATTCAAGTTAATACCAAATTAAAAAAAAAAACAAGTTATGTCTTAGTGTGTCCAAATACCATAGCTCTCAATTTCAACTAATTTTCTCAACAAATGGCGAAGAAAATCGGCAACAGGAGTAAACAATCCATGGGCAGTTATTGGATGCCATCAAATCATTCCGTATGGCAAACTGGAAATTATGGCAAACGGAAAATTATGGCAAACGGGATCTCCAGCAGAAAAGCAGAAATGCATAATTTCGAGTAAACGGGAAAATTCTCAAGGGCTGGGACGATGGCCATAAAATCGATCATCAAACGGGGTTATGAGATTATGGTTTAGAAAGCTGTGTTTAATATTGAATGACGTATTCATAAATCGACGCAGAGCCATCTGATACACATCTTATACAGCTGTACTTGATGCAGCACGATCTTTAGCATACGGAAATGTAAGTGGTGGTTATTAAATCCGATAATTATTTAAACATAAATAATTTAATAAAATCAGTTTCATACTGCTAATTTGCATGCTTCAGGACTATTACCACCTGTGTTGTAATTAACCAACAATTATTTGAAATTATATTACAAGTCCAGAAGACAGGTGGGCGTAAAATGGCGGATGAATCAACAATAACACGTGTGGCCATTGGCTGGAGAATTATAAATACTGAAGTTGTTGATTGTGGAATAACAGTTAAACTACACCTAACCATTCTACTTTAACAGGTAAGAAATTATTCTCTCTAGGTTTGAAATAAGTAGCAACACAGTTAAAGAAATATGAGAAAAAGAAAATCTAGTATCAAGTAGCTTGGTGGATGAAAACGTTACCCTTTCCTTGCAATGCTGGGTAACCATCAGCCCATAAGGCCATCCTTCCAAGGGTAACCATCACACCAATAGCCCATAAGTCTAAGGCATGAGGCTGAGAATCATACCACTAAAACTTGATCAGCAAATCTCGCAAATATCGTAAATGACTCTGTCACTGGATTTACAATGGAGTAAAAAGCACGGTAATAGATTATGTGAAGGCAAACCAAGCAGTGCTACATAAAAATACAAACAACGTTTCGAAAATTATCAATTTCGTCTTCAGGTTAGCAATAAAATTAAAGCATGGCAAAAGCCACTACGTCAACCTATATTAAAAGCATAAAACAGACATTTAAATCGGATAAAAACCACCAATTTCTCTCCTCAGAAGTGGCAGAAATGCAGCCGAAAAGCAACGACCCATCTGCTCCGTTGGATGCCACGTCGCAAGGTGTTCTGCCTCTTTTGAGGGGAGAAATTGGTGGTATTTCCGTTTTAAATGTCTGTTTTATGCTTTTAATATAGGTTGACTTAGTGGCTTTTGCCATGCTTTAATTTTATCGCTAACCTGAAGACGAAAATTGGAAATTTTCGAAATGTTGCTTGTATTTTTATGTAGCACTGCTTGGTTTGCCATCACATAAACTGGATTCACAGATAGAGAAAGCACTTTACGTTGGGAGACATCATTATGAATTCCATATTATCAGGAGTTGGGGAGTGAGAGGAAAATTTTAATTCGGTTCGAATCGAGTCAAGTTTGTAACAGACGAGTCGAGTTATAAGCCGACTTCGAATATTTGGTGACATGGGAGCCCAATTCCCCCTCCCCTCCGAAGACTATGAGGAGTCCCTGCCCCACCAACAATTTGTTAAATTACCCCCTCCTTTTAGAATAAGTTGTATATTTCATAACATGATTATTTGGGCCCCAACTAATCATGCTATGAAGTACACCACTTTTATGAAAGTTTGGATGAGGTAGACTTTTAAAAAATTGAACGAGTATGAACATGTGAATGTGTGACAGAATAATACACTGTCGATTAGTAAGCATTTATCACATTTTTTTAGTGTGCCATGTCGGAATTTAATTTAAATATCTTAACGTTATTTTAAAACTGTAGCCTAAAAATAAATATTATATTACAAGTGAAATCTAGAATTTGAAAATTGTTGAAGCTGTCTGGGATTTTAAATTTGTTGGGTTGCTGCAGACGAGCTAATGTATCGTTCGTTTTGTGATGATGATACTGATACTGTGATTAGCTGCCAACCTTTCGTTTTTACGACTGTCGGCTTATTGGCGGGGGGGAGTGGCAGAGGAGGTTTGAATCTCTGCACGAGGAAATCGGGTGATATTTATTACCCGGTTATTTTGATTTAGATTGTGTAGCAGGGCATCGCGCTCGGTGATTATTGCGGGCGGAGCCATATTTCTTGTTACTTTTTTGTTATGGCAAAACAAGTTATGGAGTTTTAGGATCTATTTGACTTGTCGACTGACCAGTTGCACGGGAATTCAACATCAGTTAAGACTCGGAAAGAAGATGCTAACAAACACGATGGTAATAATAAAGAACAGTCAAGATATATGTTTTCTGGTGGAACCATTAATTTTAATAAAGGTTGCAACGTTACTTTTAATTTTAAGTGGCCTATAATATGATTTAATTAGTAAACAAGCCTTTGTAAAATCTTAAAATGCATAATTCGCTCGTTAATTTTCTGTGGTTCATGACATTTAAATAAAAAATACTCCTTTAATATTTTTTATTATTATTATTTTTTATTATGGATTGTGCCGTTAACATAATTTAAAAAAAATGTTTTGTCGTTCTATTGATAATCATAAATGCGTCCGCCATTTTAGTGCCAGAGATCTGCTTTCAGCACTGCAATGGTGGATAAATTGCACTCTGCGTTCTTGTTTCATTATTGTGCTCCTGTGTCTTTACATTGTTAAAGTCCACGGTGTTGTAATTAGTATTAGGGCGGCTGCGTGGCCTCAGGCCGAGGCCCCAGTAAAATATATTTGTTTTGATCAACATCTCATCCCTCCGTTAACTATGGCAACAATGATCTCTTGTAACAAAGGTGTTTGGAACGCTCTAACTGTGGGCTATACAAATGGACGGCTCGTCCCACCGGGGATGAGAGATCAAAATGGTTTCAAAGGGTTTAAGTATAGGATATTACCCGTTTTCCGATTGTTTGGATCTCAGCACGAGGAAAGCGGGTGATATCCTATTTATTACCAGGTTTTTGCCTCTCAGTCGACGAGTATTGTTGGCTTCGTTTGGTCGCACTCGGTGAATGTGTGTGCTCGCGCTCGGTGATTATTGCAGGCGGAGCCATATTTCTTGTTACTTTTTTGTTATGGCAAAACAAGTTATGGAGTTTTAGGATCTATTTGACTTGAACAAACAAAATGCAAACAAAATGGCGCGGCAGGTTAAGCTATTTTTGTTGGAGCAGAAGCGTAAGGGCGTGTTGAGTCAACACGAGATTGACATGGGTTTTGTGTCTGACCCGGTGTATACTGAGATGTTGGAGCGGGCAATGGAGCAAGGCATTGATGAAGTGGATTTTAATCTTTACGGTTTGACTGGTGGGAAGTTAGTGGAAGGCCTAACTATAACTGCTGGATGCAACAATCAACCGACCAAAGGGGAACAATACAGGCAAGTGGAACAATGTGTGAAGCCCCAACTGAGGGATGATGCGATGCAGATTTCCAGTGTGATCGGCTCTGCCAACGGCGAAGTTAAGGACGGAGTTTATTGTAGACGTTCGGGCCCGAATCCAAAGGAGAGGCATCAAGTGGAGGGCGCCACCTATGCTGACGTTGCACAGACATTGACGGACCATGACTACGGGGAGGTATTGGTGGATGCTGATGTCCTTCAAGAGTTTGATGTGAATCAGAAAGACAGGGATCTAGTGTGGCTCAAGAAATTGTACAAGGGAAGCCTTGCTAATTTCAGCATGCAAAAATCTCTGATTTTTATAGCAGATCACGCAGGGAAGCCTTACTTCTCTGTGCATGTGCGGGATGCTTTGGCGGCGGTTGTTAATCTGCAGGATGTCACGGGCTTGTGCTGGCTCAGAGCCAACAACGTTTTCCAGGTTACCTTCGCAAATTCAGAGGCAAAGGAGGCCGTCAAACGGGCGACTAACATTAAATTTAATGACTTTAGGGCCAGTGTATACGATCTGCACGAGCGCCTGATCCGCATCAGGCTTCACTGGTTGCCTTTGGAGACTACGAAAGAGGACGTGGAGCGGGCCCTTGTCAATTACGGGTTAGTGGTCAGCCACGAGCTGGAATTCCATACTGCTGAAGGCCTTCGTCATTGTCACTCTGGAGTGCATAGTGTGGTGCTGAAGCTGCGTGACACAATTTTACTTGAGGACATCCCGGACGTCATCACCCTGAAAGGGGTGCCTATGCTGCTGGCAATTGCGGACAGGGCCCCGCGTTGCCTAAAGTGTAAAAAACGAGGCCACGTTCGGAAATTTTGTCGTAATGTTTTCTGTGAAGTTTCTCAGGTGGCGGTGCCAAATGACGCGCTGTGTGTGCATCTACAGAAGCGTGGGGTTCCTCGTGGCGAAGGAAAAGGTGTGGTCCCGCCACCCAGTGCTGGGCCCTCTGTGAACTTTGCGACTTCGTCTGTGGCTTTGAGTGTTCCTGGTTTGGGTGCTGCGGCATCTAGTGATCCACAGCTGAGCGGCCAAAATGGGCCGGAGTCAGCGCCAAATGTCCGGGCCGCGTCTGAGACGCTGGGCTGGTCCACTCAGGTGTCCAAGCGGTCAAAGAAACGTCCCCGCTTGGCTCCTCCATCGCCGGAGTCCCAGAGGGCTAATGTTGTGAGTAAAAACAAGTATGCTATTCTTGAGGAGCCAGAGGTGAGCAGTGTGACCAGTGTGTATGGCATTTCGGGTGTACCTCTCCTCCAACCTGCTGCTATGGTTCCTCAATCCTCTGTTGGTGAGGGGGGTGAGGTTAGTGTTGATGATGCTGGCAGTGTGGAGACCAGTGTGTGTAAAGGCAGTGAGCCAGTCTTGGTTGAAGGAGTCATTGGAAATGTTGTCTTTGAGACTGATGCCACAGGGAATGTTGTCATTGATACTGTTGTCGCGGAACAAAGTGTCATTGAAACTGATCCTGATCCTGTTTGGGGGGGAGGAGAGTTGGTGGAAGAAGATCACTGTGTGGGCATGGAAGTGTTGTTTGCGGCGGACATAGACAGAGATAAGGGGGTGGGTGTGACGGATGCGGGAGTGTAGCTTTCAACATTTGTTCGTGGAATGTGCGGGGGGCCGCCAACAAACTGGAAGAGATCGAGGCTCTCAGTGTGGATTTTGATATTTTGGGACTCTTGGAAACTAGGCTTCCTGGTGGATCATCACCCTACCTCCCTGGCTTCAGTGCTATAGCAGGCCCTGGTGGCTCTAATGTAAGGGTGTTTCTGAGGTGCAGGGTCCCCTTCCTTTTGTTCTCCTACCCTATGTGCCCTGGAGTGGACACTTGTGTTTGTAGGGTCTGGTGGAATGGTGTCTGGTTAACTGTGGGTTTTGTCCATGTGACGGGGCGGGTTTCGGCTCTCGATTGGAATGCTTGGTTGGGGTTGCTTCCCAGACCGTTGGTGCTGGGGGGTGACTTCAATGCACACCATTGGCTCTGGGGTGGTCGTGCATGCAATGCTATGGGGCGTATTCTGGCGGATTCACTGGAACGTCAGGGTCTTGAGATTGTACAGGATGGTACCCCTACCTTCATCCGGAGGTACGGGATAGTGATTCAAGAGTCTGTATTGGACGCCTTTTTGTGTACTGCGGGCCTCTCACACTCCTTCGATTTTCAGGTTTCACAGGATCTGCGAGGGAGTGACCATTTCCCGGTGGCCCTCTGTCAGTTCCCTGGAGCGAGTGGTGGTTTTTGTGTAGGTGGGGTGCGTGGGCCGGGGCGTCCTGATGTGTCTGCGGGCACTTTTGGCAAGTGGTCGGCTCGGTGGATTGTGGGAAAGTCTGGGTCGGTTAGGAAAAAGTGCAGCATGTCGGGTCCCATTTGGTGGACTGCCGAGTGCAGGAAGGCTGTCTGCGACCGCAGGCGGTCCTGGCAGAGGTTCTGTCGTTCCCGGACTGATGAGAGGTGGTTCATTTTTGTGGCAGTCTCGGCAGAAACGAGGTTGACACTCCGGAGAGAGAAGGCCTCGTTCGGGCTGAGACTTTGTGAGAGGCTGTCTGCCGGGGTTCCTCCAGCAAAGGTGTGGAAATTGATCCGACCTCAGGACCCACATACTTCAGTGGCGTGGGTCATTGGCCCAGGTGATGTTGTGCTCAGGGGCACCTTGATGGCGGAAGCCTTCAATGAGAATTTTTCTAGTGTGTTCAGGTCCCCTAAGGGGCCATCGCCTCCGGTTCTCCAATGGGGGAACTCCACGGTGGCTGACGTACCATTGACGATCCACGAGTTGGAGGCCGCTCTTGCGGTCTGCCGTGCAACGGGAGCCCCTGGGATTGACCGCATCAGGTACAGCCATTTGCATAGCCTTGATAGGGCGGGTTTAGATAGTCTGTTGGAGGTTTTTCAGGGCTGCTTCAGGGGCGGCCAGGTGCCTCCGACCTGGTTATTCTCCATCCTGACTCCGGTGCTGGGCAGGGGGAAACGGAGGTCTGCTGTTGAGAGTTACAGGCCCATCGCCCTCTTGTCCTGTGCCTGGAAGCTGTACGAGAGGATTTTGGTGGGTAGGCTCAATAGTGTCTTGGAAGGATCCGGTGGGCTTTACAGGGCCCAGTTTGGGTTTCGGAAGTTGCGTGGGGCGCAGGACGCCATGCTGTACTTGGAGGCTGGGGTCAGAGAGGCTTGGCTGCACGGGAAGATAGCGGTTGCCGTCTTTCTCGACATTAGAGCGGCCTATGACATGGTGGATGTGGCTTGGGTCAGAGCGGGGATGCA
Organism: Lithobius niger; assembly: GCA_023313725.1. Classification (NCBI taxonomy): domain Eukaryota; kingdom Metazoa; phylum Arthropoda; class Chilopoda; order Lithobiomorpha; family Lithobiidae; genus Lithobius; species Lithobius niger. Next base: position 39,573 of record JAHWFP010077048.1, read on the forward strand.
GGATTTAGGGGTGAGTGAGAAACTGGGTGAGGCGGTTCTATCGCTGTTGGGTGAACGCAGCTATGCGACGAGAGTTGGTGGCTTCTGGTCAGGAGTGAAATCCACCAGCAGGGGGCTGCCGCAGGGGAGTTGCCTGAGCCCAACTCTCTTTGCGGTGACGATCAATGCTGTGCTCAAGGAGCTAAGCTTCTCTTGCAACGTTGTGGCTTATGCCGATGATGTGGCAGTGTGGTTAGTTGGCACGGCTGTCCCAGTGCTTGTCACGTCTCTGGAAAAAGTCATTAGCAGGGCTATGGTTCTGCTGGCTGATCGGGGCCTTTGTCTCTCACTCCCCAAGACCGAACTTCTGGTGTTCTCGAGGACTGCTGTAGTACCGGCCACCCTGCGTGTCGGGGGTGTGGTGGTGCATGCGGCATCTAATGTCCGGTATCTGGGTTACAGGTTGGACCCTCAGCTGAGCTGGCTTGCTGATGCTGGGGTGGTAAGGGAAAGTATCGCTGGTAGGCACGGCGTCCTTAAGTCTCTCGCTTCTAACCGCGCGGTGTTGAAGAGATCGGTACTCTCTGGGTTATACAGGACGTTCATTCGGTCCTGTGCGGACTTCCACTTGCCTTTCTTGCTATACTCTGGCAGTGCAATTAGGAGTGTTCAGGTCGCCCTGAATGGGTGCCTGCGCACGGTTACTGGGTGTTTGCCTTCCACCCCGGTGGCCGCACTGCTAGTGGAGGCTGGGGAGGTGCCAGTAGGGATCAGGGCTAGAGAGACTCTGTCGGCCCTCTGCCTTCGAGCGGTGGCAAGGGGTTGGGGGGACCCCGTCACTATGCTTCTGGTCAGGTTCTCTGCAATGGGTCGGTGGGCGCGGAGAGCTCTTGGTGCTCTTGGTCTGGGTGCTACCCTTCTCAAGGAGAGGGGTCTTGGTGGTTTCCCAGCCCCAAGGCTCGTTGTGGGTGGGTGTCCATGGTCCTGGTGTGGGGAGGTGTCCCCTCTCTTGTCCTGCCAGTGTTCGGTGGCGGGTGACCAGGACTGTGTGGAGATTTTCAGCGATGCCTCCTTCCATGAGGAGGTCTGGGAGGGTGGGGCGGGAGTGTATGTCTCTGACTCCCGTCAGGAGTTCAGTTACTTCCTGCCTCACCTCCCATCCGCCTTCCTGGGAGAACTGGTGGCGATTTCGGTTGCCATTGATATTGGCTTAGACTTGCATCTGCGCAGCTTCAGGGTCCTCTCTGATTCTGCTGCTGGGATAAAGTGCCTCCAGTCTGCTTTCAGGTCGCTGGAGGTTAGTCACCCAATTGTCCTTGAAATTGGTCTGAAGCTTGCCGGTGCTCTTCGGAGGGGTGTCAGTGTGGGTATACGGTGGGTCCCCGGGCATTCTGGGGTATTCGGGAACGAAGTAGCTGATGACCTTGCCAAGAGAGGTTTCGTGGAGAGGCGGAATTCCGTGGTGTTTCCGGTCTCTCCCAGAGATCTCCTTCCGGTTCTCAAGAGTATAACAGCGGATAACTGGCAACGAGAATGGGATTCGGGCGAGGTTGGACGGGCCCTGTACAGTATTCATCCCACTGTCGGGGACACCCGCAGCCTAGATTGTCTCTCCAGGAGGGATGCAGCAGTGATCTCCAGGCTGAGGACCGGTCATTGCCTTCTGGGGGCGCATGCGTTTAGACTGGGGTTGTGTGGTTCGCCCATCTGCCAGTGTGGCACAGAGGAGGAAACTGTAACACACTTTCTCCTGGTCTGTCATCACTGGGCTCAGTACCGGGGCCAACATATGTTGAACTGGGGCTGCGACCTACAGGAGGTTCTTGGTGTCTTCCCGCACAATCCAGCGGCCGGTGTCTCACTACGACAGGTTGTGTTGTTTTGTAGGCAGACAAGGCGGTTTGAATAGTAGGTTGTATATGTAGGTTGTATATGTAGGTTGTATATGTAGTGGTTTAGAACTGTAAATCAGGGCTTAGGTTAAGGATTAGGTTAAGTATTAGATTTTAAGTTGTAGATGTGAGCGTATGACTTTTAGGTCTGTAGGCTCAAGTAAGCAATAAAGTAAAGTAAAGTATTTCTTGTTCTTATTGTTGTCGTGCCTTGTTAAGTTAAAATAAGTTATGGAGTTTGAGGATCTATTGGTCTTATCGAGTAACCATGATGAAGAAAATACGTACAATATTGGCTTACGTGAAGCAGTAGAAGATGCTCCTAACAAAGACGATGGTAGTAATAAAGAACAGTTAAGACACATGTGTTCTGGTGGAACGAATAATTTTAATGAAGGTTGCAACTTTATTTTCAATTTTAAGTAGCCTATAAAATGGTTTAATTAGTAACCTGTCAATTTTAAAGTATTAAAACGCATAATCCACTCGTTAATTTAATGTGGTTCATGACATTTAAATAAAAATTACTTGCTTAATATTTTTTATTATTTTTATTTTGGTTTGTGCCATCAATACCATTCCAATAGCCAGTGTATAATTGACGAATTCCTTAATTTGCTTTGGTTGCTGACACACAAAATAAAAAATTCTTTCTTAACGTTATTTTTTCTTTTTTAATTTATGTATTGCCGGTCTATAATAATCATGAACGCATCCGCCTTTTTAGTGCCGAGAGCCAATCCGCCATTTTGATGCAAGAGATCGGCTCTCAGCACTGAATGGCGGATATATTTCACTGAATTCTTGTTTCATTCTTACGCTCCTGCCTCGTTACATTGCTAAAAGAAGACTGAGAGGCAAAAACCGGGTAATAAGCATAGGACAACCAACGGCGTCGAATTTGAATTTGAATTTATTCTGCAGAGCAGTGACCCGTAGCCATATGCCCTCTCGGCGTCGAGTTGAGTTCTGCCAACAATCAACGAGTGGCACAGGTTATTGTTGCCAGAACTCCCGAGACGCCGTTGATTATAGCAACCACATATTGCTCGAGTCGTGGCTGCAACAAAGAACAAATCCTGCTGACGTTTTTTAATTCAGAAGCTTGACAAGGCGACTGCGCGTGCAACAATGTTTGCACGAGATAGCATTGTTACAGCTTGTTTGGTGAAGGGTTCTGTGCTCGTGTTTATTGATTGTAACTCGATTCCGAAGTGCCCATCACCGTTCATACTGCGGAAACTCAACGACGAACAACCCCTTCAGACAACTTCTCTTTAAAGTTTTTTTAGGAGAAGTTGTTTCAAAGGCCTAGTCGGCGTTGAGTTTCCGCGATATGAACGGTGAAGGGGTACTTCGGAATCGAGTAACAGTCAAGAGATAAAAATAGAGAACCTTTGTTGGCTAACAGGGTTTTGTTGTTGTGCGATGACGGATGCTTTCGGAATCTTGTACAGTGATGCGATAAGACAATTACAGGACGGAGAGCCAAATGGAATCCAGAACTGATAAATAAACATGTAAACAAATAAATTAAAAATAATGAAGAATATGACCATGATGAATGCTTGCGTAATGACGACAACTTCAAAATGTTGAACAACGATGCGGTAAAATAAATTAAAAATAAACAAAAATAGGACATACTGTTATGGTAGCATGACTAGCATTGGGCTTCTCTTGGAGGCAACTCCCTTCATTGGGTAGGGTGCGAGCTATCCACCAAATAATTTGTTTTCGTTTTTAAGCAGAATTGGTTAATATTTACAAGCAGAATTGGTGTAGAATTTACAAGTGTTGAATGGTTGTAGTGTTATATTCCGTTCGGAATTTTTTTTATTTTGTTGTGTTATGTTATCGTATTTCAAATGCAAATAAATTAACGTAAAATGTGTAGGAATAACAATAAAATATTACTCATAAATTGGTTTGAATATTTTACTCATAAGTATAAATAAGTGTTAAAAAGAAGCATTAATAAGCATAAATTTGCTTGTGTCGTTGCATTTTATCTTAATTCCGTAATTCCCCTTCAGACAACATTAAAATTTTTTTTCGAATAACTTTCATTATTTCATTGTTGATAGAACCCACTAATATTTATTTATTGAGGCCTTGGCCCTAGGCCATGCGCCCTACCTAAAGCTAAGTACACTATACCACCAAGTCACCACTTCACAACTCTATCGCATCATGATGGCGCTTGCACATACCCAATAAGCACACGATCACAATACCCCATCACAATACACCGTCCCATACATCAGTGTACTTCAAAAACGGGAAAAGAGGGAGGGAGAGGGGAAAATTCACAGCCTCACCCCAGACGCTTGAGCATACTCTGCTACTGCAAACCAATACTGCATACTCAACCTCTTCTCACTATTCCGGAGTAACCTGTCGCATGATATGTCCGCGCCAACCCTACGTCTGAATTTTGCCCGCTGCTCATTATGAAGGGCACAGTCCCTGGGAAAATGTCCAACCGTGCCAATCCCTCCACACCTGCGTGCTGGCTGATGAGACCACCCCAAACGCCAGGAGTGCGCCGGAAGCAGTGAGTGCCCCGTTCGGAGTCGCGTGATAGTCCGTGCAACCCAAAAGGGTAGGTCATCCAGCACCACTTTAAATGAACAAACAGGATTCAGCTGATAAAGAGACCGTCCCGTCGGAGCACGCGACCATTCTACATTCCACAAGACAAGGGTCCTCATGCGTAAATGCTGAGTGCATGATCGCACAGACCGAACAAGAGAGACACCACATGGGGCCGACCCAGCTGCTTCTTTGGCAACCAGATCAGCATACTCGTTTCCAGCAACACCACTGTGGCCTTTAACCCAAGTGACCGCTGGAAATCCCGTTTGGGTGGCTATCCACAGCTTCCAACAGATTGAATAAGTCATAGGGTCAACGAATCGCAACGATCTGACAGCAGATTCAATCGCGGAAATTGACGCCCGAGAATCGGACACAACAGAGAATACAGGGAGCTGAAGATCAGCCGCTGTATCTAGGGCCACTGAAATCGCGACAAGTTCGCAAATGGAACTGGAATAAACATTTTCGAGGGTTCTCCTTACTTCATACTTCAGCGCTGGGATGCAGACTCCAACACCTCCCGACTTAGTTTCTGCAATGAACGAAGCATTACAAAAAATCTGACACGCTTCGTTTAGTCCTGGGTGAAATACTTTATGCAAATCACCCGCCCACACCCAAGGGCATGGAGGACAAACCGAGGTTACCTCCAGAAGCACCGCAAGATCCGGCTGGGCCAACAAGGACATACCCTTTCCAGCAACACCAAGGCTTCGACGATGACTACTAGGAATGCTGAGGTAATCCGTCAAGACCCTGGAAACTGGATCAACTTGCCCACGACTAATATTACGCAAACACAAGGAAACCAGAAGCTCTTCAGCTCGAAGGAGCACCGGAGGCTCCCCAGCCTCAACCCAGAGAGCCTGTACCGGAGTGGAAACCAGACAGCCAGTCGCCTCTCTCAAACAATCGTTTACAACCACTTGTAGGCTTCGCAAGTGCCTTAGGGTTGCAGACAGAAACGGTAGATGATAATCGAAGACAGAGCGAATATGGACACGATATGCAGCCATTATCATGCCCCAACGCACTTTGTCCTGTTGGACAAGTGCTTTGAGGATAGGGAGTCTCTTAGCGACCTTTTCCCACAGAAACCTAGTGTTCTACCCATTCAAGACCTCCATCTAACCACACTCCCAAATACTTGACCTTCTGAACATTCCTTATGCACACCCCACTGACATTAACATTGAGTAGGACAGACCTAACGTCCTGAAGCCTGGAGAAGACCAGAAGCTCAGTCTTCGCTGGAGCTAATGCGAGACCCCTCACTGCGAGTTTGAGAACAACTCCTTCCAGAACGTGCTCAATAAGGCCCGGTAGCACTGTCGGATCTTCAACCACAAACCACAGTGCCACGTCGTTCGCATAACAGACAACATTAGTACTGAGTTCTAGCTCCACAAGAATCTCATTTATAGCCACAGCAAACAGTACGGGACTAAGACAGCTGCCTTGCGGCAGCCCCCAGTCAGTCACAAGTTGATTTGACCAGAAACCATTCACTCTGGTCACAAAATTCCTAGTGCCAAGAAGTGCAAGAATGGCATTAACTAGCTTTGTGCTAACTCCCATCCGCAGGAGAGAGGCACGAACCCAGGCTATGCTGACCGTATCATAAGCGGCCTTGATATCAAGGAAGACCGCTACAACTGCCAGACCATCCTCCCACGCCTCTCTGATACCAGACAGAAGGAGCAAGATTGCATCCTGGGCGCTACGCCCCACTCTATACCCATACTGTCGGGACGATAAACAATTATAGTACTCCAGGTGCCAGCATAAGCGAAACACTAACATTCTCTCATAAACTTTACGGACACAAGAAAGCAGTGCAATAGGACGCTAATTGCGAATATCTGACCTGACACTGCCTCACTTATGCACTGGTATAAGAACAGTGAACATCTACGAGGCAGGGACAACAGGTCCATTTAAGAGGTCCTGGAAGTAACACAAGAGTGCCTGCCTTCCTTCTGTCAACTTAATGAGATCACCATACGACATGCGATCAATCCCTGAAGCACTGCACCTTTTCAACGCAGATGACAACTCCGCAGCAACAAACGGTACTCCACACTCAAGGCACACTGACACAGGAGATGGGTAATCCGGTGGAGTGGAGCCACTCGGCAAGGAGTAGACACTGACAAACCGTGCATTAAACGCGTCCGCCAGCACCTCCCTACCAAGTACAGTGGTGCTCGGCTCCCCGTTCTAAGCTTGGCTATAGGTCCACACCAAACTGCCTTTTGAGTCTTGAGGACGCAGCACCTTCCATGCAGACGTGACGGATCCTGCAGAAGACACTGCAACACAGACATGCGCACCATACTGGGCTTTTTCAGTCCTAATGATGAACGCAGTCTCCAGAGTCGTTGCTCTGTATGTCAGCCACAACGAGTTCCTCTTCCATTTCCTGTACGCCTGACATCTGTCTTTAATTGGGTGCACGGGTAGCTGCGAGCACTGGGGCGTCAGATTCGATAGGTGTCCTGGTCCCAGTGTACATCTCTGGCTTCGTACAGACCCAGGTTCGATCCTGGCGATGGAAAGTGTATACGTACGGGTGTTTCTCCGGTTGTTTCCCGCCCGTTGCACGAGGGTTTTCTCCGGGTACTCCGGTTTCCTCCCTCATGCGGCAAAAAACAACTATAATAATGGTGGTACTTCTTCCACTTAACATCTGCCGCCGGGGATTTTGGGTGGGTGGATGCCTCAAGCATCGTCTCTATAATTTATTAATAGCAGCTATAGTGCATTGATCGGTCCATCAAACTGGTTTCCCATTACTGACAACCTGTTTCTTTTTAAATTGACGAGTTTGAACTAAATACATGTCTCTCCAGGACTGGAAGGATCCATTATCAACAATTGGCTTCGTGCGCTTTGTTATATCTCTCTTGTGCAAGAGTTCTTATCAGTTGGAGGGCAACCGGAAAATGTTTACTCCCTCTCTGATCATCTGAGACTTCGACACGAAAAGCATCAGAAATCCCAGAAGAACAGAGAAAGAAGTCCAGGACAGACTCCCGAATCCCTCCCGAGTGCCACCTGACAAACGTCGGTGTAGCACCATGGACAACCATTAGTTCCAGTTTATCAATGACCCGTACAAGCTGATGGACCTTATAGTCACAATGCACCGACCCCGACGCATAATGGTGGGCATTAAAATCCCCCATTATCACGCACGGTGCGGAGAATTGGCATAACCACCCAAGCCATATGGCCTCAGTAACATCACGCAGTGCGTTCACAACTATACTAGTTATCCTGTTGTTCCCAAGCCACAATTTGACAGAGCAGGCATCAATTTCATCTACATAACAGCACGCATTTATCAGATACGGGACTTTCCATTTAATGAAAATTTTCACTGCAGAATTTGCACTGCGCGTAATGCAATCTACATGCGGGATTTGATCCACGCCAAAATCGCTACGTGCTTCTTGAACTCCTAAGACGTCTATAAATTGTAAAAGATTTTCCACTTCACTTCGCTTTCCCTTCAAACCACGCGTGTTCCAGGACCCAAGTGAGAAGAGGCTGGTGAATGGGACTAATACTGTGAATCCTCCCCTCCTCCCTCATCAACTTTTCCTCAACACAGCTAATATCATTGCTTTGCATGCACACCTCATCTACAACTGACTCAAACCTAAACTACTTTCTATTTCTACTAAGCATACATCTACAGTTGCATCTTTGCTGACATCATTATCCTGTCCACAAGTGCTTTGCAGTAGTTCATGGTGCACTAGTGGTGCACCCAATAACACACTCAATGATGCACTTAACTCACTTTAACACCTCATTCACGTCTGGGTTTAGTCGCACACACTCCGGGGCCACTTCACCGCTGAGGCCACAACACACTAGCTTGCCATCGCACTCATCGCTGAGCACTTCATCTATCAGTTCGTCATAAACAATTTCACTCACCACCTTTGCTGCAATATTAACAACCTCAGTGCACTCATCTATGCTACTACCACTTGAATCACTCACTTGGATACCCACTTGATCATGTTCCGTCTCCATGGCAGATGGGGGCTCACTGTGTTGGTGTTGTCGTTTCTGTAGTTTATTAATTCTTTGGCGCTTGGACGGCAGCGCCACTAGTTTACCATTATCCGAATCACCAGAGGTAACACTAGCTGCCGGAACAACTACACTAGCTTTCATCATTTCACCACTACTGACAATAACAGTACTTGTGGTTGCACCATTTTCCACATTGTGCCTCGCTGCAGTGTTATGCACTGCAGCACCGTGCACAGTCCCGTCATTGTTCGGTGCACCGTAGTACTTTTGCTGGTAGACTAAAAGGGTCAAAGGGTTTTTAGGGAGCGTTAACCGCACCCGGTCATCTGCCCGACGAAGCCCTAAGGCCCTATGTCTGCAACACCCGGAATGGATTCACAGGAGGGCACCCACCCAAGTACCAATCGGGGCCAATGCTGCTTAACTTCGGTGATCTTCCAGAGCAGCCTAATGCTAGCCATGCTAACAATACCTTACAGCACTCGTATATGGTTCTCGTCGTGGATTCCGAACAATGAACCATTGTAAGAAAGCCATTGTTGGCGGAACCCACTAGTGGATTTCCCAACAATGAAATAAGCAAAGTTTGTCGAAGGAAAAATTTATTGTTTTCTGAAGGGGTATTTCGGAATCAAGCTAAAATGCAAATTAAGCAAATGCAATTAAGCCACAATGCAACTATTAAGCAAATTTATGCTTAATAGTGCTTGTTTTTAATATTTATTTATACCAAATAAATGAGTAAAATAACCAAACCAATTTATTAGTAATATTTTATTGTTATTCCTACACATTTTACGTTAATTTATTTGCATTTGAAATATGGTAACATAACAAAATAAAAAATAAAAAATACCTAACGAAATATAACACTATAACCATTTAACGCTTGAAAATTCTACACCAACTGCTTGTAAATATTAACCAATTCTGTTTAAAAGCGTAAGGAAATTATTTGGCGGATAGCTCTTATCCTACCCGATGAAGGTTACCTCTGATAGACTACCGTCAGTTATATATTTTTTTTTTAAATTTATTTGTTTTTCCTACACGTTTTACGTTAATTTGATGGACAGCTCTCACCCTACCCGATGAAGGTTGCCTCCCAGATAAGCCTAATGCTAGCCATGCTGACACAACAGTGTCATATTTTTGATTATTTTGAATTTATTTAGTGGATAGCTCTCACCTACCCTTTGAAGGTTGTCTCCCAGCAAAACCTAATGCTAGCCATACTGATAAACCGTCTGCTATATTTTTGATTATTTTTAATTTATTTGGTGGATAACTCTCACTCTACCCGGTGAAGATTGCCTACCCAAGAAGCCTAATGCTAGTCATCCTGACACAACCATCTGTCATATTTTTTATTATTATTTAATTATTTGATGGACAGCTCACACCGTACCCAGTGAAGGCAGTTGCCTCCCAGAGTAGCCTAATGCTGATCATGCTGCCACAACAGTTTGTCCTATTTTTACCGCATCGTTGTTCAACATTTTGAAGTCATTGTCATCACTCAAGGATCCGTCATGGTCATATTCTTCATTATTTTTAATTTATTTGTTTACATCTTTATTTATCAGTAATGGAGCCCATTTGGCTCTCCGTCCTGTAATTACACTTTTTGTCTTACCGCATCACTGTACAAGATTCCGAAAGCATCCGTCGTTGCACAACGACGAATAACCCAGTTAACCAACAAAGGATCTCTATTTTTATTTCTTGGTTGTAACTCGATTCCGAAGTACCCCATCACCGTTCATACCGCGGAAACTCAAACACTGAATAGCCCCTTCAAACAACTTTCTCCTAAAAAACTAAACTTTCCCCTAAAGTTGTCTGAAGGGGCTGCTCGTCGTTGAGTTTTCGCGGTATGAATGGTGATGGGGCACTTCGGAATCAAGTTACAATCAAACACGAGCACAGAACCCTTCACCTATCAAGCAATAACAATGCTGTCTTTGTGTAAACATTGTTGCACGCACAGTCGCCTTGTCAAGCTTCTGAATTAAAGAACGTCAGCACGATTTGCTCTTTGTTGCAGCAACGACTAGAACAATATGAAGCAGGATAACCAACGGCTGCACCACTCGCTGATTGTTGGCAGAACTTCTCGACGCCGTTGGTTATCCTGTGCATATACCACGTTACTGTATAGGATCAACTGGCTTTCGAATGCATGAATGAATTTGTTTATTCGGGAGCCTCGGCCCAAAGCCACATACCCCCACACAAAAGTAATGCAACATTACAGCAACTACTCAGGCTACATGGAAACTATTCATACAGACAGATCATGTACGGGGAAGGACAGAAAGTGGAAGAGCGGGGGAACATGGAACCGTGGACACAGTGAATCACACGCGAACACCCGTTTTCTTGACTGGCTTTCGAGGGATGAGATGTAACAATCCGAGGGTGCGCAGCGCCCGAGTATTGTTACATCTCAGCCCGAGAACGCTGGGTGATATCTTATTTATCTACCGATTTCAACATCTCAGCCCGTTCCTTATTGCTAAGCACGCGCACAACAAACAACGGATCGGGCTAACGTTCTTTTGCTCAGAAAGCACGACAATGGGACTATGCGGGCAACATTGTTTACGCAGATATGATTGTTAATAGCATTGTTCTGTGCTTATGTTTATTGATTGTAACTCGATTCCGAAGTTCCCCATCACCGTTTTTACCGCGGAATACAGAAATAAACGCAGAGAACCTTTGTTGGCTACATGGGTTATCGTTGTGCAATGACTGATGCAGTAAGACAATAAACGTTTAATTACAGGACGGAGAGCCAAATGGGCTTCATCGGCGATAAATAAACGCCAATTAACGTTTATGCGTGGCCACCTCGCAGGGATGGGGGAGGGAGAGAGGCGTGCTAAGGAAGTGCCAACGCTAGTATTTTTATTGAAATCTGTATGAATTTGAAACGTTTTCTAGCAAAGAGTTGCAACGTTCATAAGATTTCCTTTCAAGTTTCCCACAAATTTTTTTCACATGGCCCCCCTTTGGCTGGGGCGCCCGGGGGGGGGGGGGGCCCCGGGGCGGAGCCATCTAAGCTAGCGTATTTAAAAAAATAAGCTTGACTTTGAAACGTTCTCCTTCAACTTAGAGATTCAATTTTGATACGAATTCATTAAAAACTTTTTTATAAAAAATGGTCTCTATAGTGGAGGAGATGAAGGGCGGAGCCCCACAAGCTAGCGTTTTTTAAAGAATTTAGCGTAAATTTTGAAAGTGTTCCTGCGAGGCATAGAGATGTAATTTTCATACGAATTAATTTCACCTTTTTCAAAAATTTTCAACAGAAGCTTCCTATCGTGAGGGGGGGGGGGGAAGCTTACCGGGAATCCCCGGGTTCCCTGGCGGCCCAATCCGACACTGGCTATATTAACAACAAGAAATATTAACCAACAAGCATTAATAAGCATAAAATTTGCTTGTGCCATTGCATTCGAGCTTAATTCCGAAATACCCCTACATACAACAACGAAACTATTACTTCGATAAACCTTTGTTCGACTATTGTTGTTGATATTGTTGTGGTTGTGTAGCTCATAGTTAGAGCGTTCCAAACACCATTGTTACAAGACACCATTGTTGCCATTGTTAACGGAGGGATGAGATGTTGAAATCGGTAGATAATTATTGTTATTCCTACACATTTTGCGTTAATTTATTATATTTGACATAAGTTACATAACACAACAAAATCATAAAATACCTAACCGAAGACAACAACACTACAGCCATTCAACGCTTGTATATGCTACACGAATTCTACTTGTAAATATTAACCAATTCTACTTGAAAACTGAGAGAAAAAAAATTAGTTGATGGATAGGTCTCACCCTACCCTATGAAGGTTGCCTCCCAAAGAAGCCTAATACTAGCCATGCTGAGACAACCGTCTGTCGTATTTTTGATAATTTTTAAGTTATTTGTTATATATAAAGCTTTCAAATACACGTATTACACACGTGTACATGTAATTAAATGTTAATTGATGTTTATTTATCGGTGATGAAGCCCATTTGGCTCTCCGTCCTATAATTGAACGTTTATTGTCGTACTGCATCAATCAACGCACAACAACTAATAACGCAGGTAGCCAACAAAGTTTCTCTGCTCTTATTTCTATATTGTTGCTCGATTCCGAAGTATCCCATCACTGTTCATACCGCGGAAAACAACTTTTCCTAAAAAAATTAAGAAAAGATTCGTCTTTGAGTTTCCACGGTATAAACGGTTTCCGCGGGAATTTCGGAATCGAGTTACAATCAATAAACACGAGCACAGAACAATGCTATTAACAATAACGACTGCGTAAGCAATGTTGCACGCACAGTCCCATTGTCGAGCTTTTTGAGCAAAACAACGTCAGCACGATTTGTTCTTTGTTGTTAGCGTTCTTACCAAGGAACGGGCTGAGATGTTGAAATCGGTAGATAAATACGATTAACTGAGCAAAAAACTGCTTCGCTGGTTAGAAAAAAACATTAGAGCTCGTATCCCCATACTCACAGCCCTGAAGGTACACGAATAAAAGCGGATTAGAGTTCACTCGAACGCAACGAACTATAATTTGAACTATAATTTGTGTTCATTTTGTGTATGCATTTTTATCTTTCAATTTTGTAGTGTTTTGCTGTTTATGGCGTCTATTTTGTGTGTTTGTGGGTTTACGTTTTGCGAATTGGAGTTCAAATTATAGTTCGTTGCGTTCGAGTGAACTCTAATTCGTTTTTATTCGTGTACCTTCAGGGCTGTGAGTATGGGGATACGAGCTCTGTTTTTTTTTTCTAAACAGCAAAGCCGTTTTTTGCTCAGTTAATTTGTTGGCTTCCATTTTACGTGTCCATTGTCCACCGATTTTTGTTTTCGAAAAAACGGACCATTAGAAAAGGATACTTATGTTTAGGTTCCGCCGAAGGTTTGTCCCATGATTATTATTTGATGGCAACACATTAGCGTGTTTCTGGATTTAGCATGCGTCATCTCGATGAGTAGTTGATTCTGGATTGTTTCAGTATCGTGGCAACAATCGCCGAAACAATTCAACTGGTTTCCCGAAGCCCGCATTGTAAAAATTAAATAAATCACTGTCATGTCGGCCGCCCAATTTTGAGTAGGCCTTAAAATTTAAGACTTCGCACCATACAGTTTAAAACTTGAAGATTTAAGGAAAAAATCAAGACCATTTAATTTTGGTTCTCCACAACGAGCTAGCTAACTCAAACAACGATAATGTTAGTTTCCCGGCACCCAACCATCGTTGCATCTTGTTCGAATGAGCTATAATCCGATATTGTGCGCTTCGTCTATTGTTACCCTATTGTTTCATGTCGCAGCATTGTAACATTTTGACATTGTTAGCCGCTCCGCCGCCGCCTCCGCCTCCTCCTCCTCTCAAATTTTCTGAATTCTCGTGCGCAAACGAACTCTAATAACCACGGCTTGCCGGCCGTGCTAGTATCACCCAGCGTTCTCGGGCTGAGATCCTATACTTCTTACAGCATTGCAGCAGAAGAACGTTGTCTAACATACTTTATCACCCCATTTCAGGATCTCAATCCTCCTTTAACAATCGAACACGACGGCTTTGCAACGATGAAAAGGGAGGAGTGATATCGGATATCACGCCTGCTCTTGGATATCACGCCTGGATATCACTCCTGCTTATCAATTAAAGAACATCATGCTTGCTCTAAAAGGACGTTACAGCCTCGATTAAAATTAAGAACAGCACCGTAAAGAGCTAGTTTTGCTTAAGCGAGAAAAAAATGCTTTCGTTTTATTTATTTAATTTTTCTTGTAGCACAAAAACATTATGACACTGAACTGTAAAGGTTATTAACGATTTAAAATTACTAACGACGTCGCAGCTTCGATTAACACTGAGAACAGACTGTTTTCCACGTCAGTCTTAACAGTGCAAACGTTTGTTGGTGGGTAGCTCTCACCCTACCCGACTCCCCTTGACACACTTTGCCCTTCCTCTTCCACCCACCCGCCACTCCGCAAAAATCTTGACAAAGCCTAATGCTAGCCATTCTGACACAAACATCTATCATGGTTTTCATTATTTTTAATTTATTTATTAAATGTCGGAGCTTTTCAACTTGAATTAAACCTAAGACAAAATTATTACACATTTGAGTATATGTTTATTGTTCACTAATTGAGCCCATTTGGCTCTTCGTCCTGGAACTGCTCCAGATTCCGAAAGCATCCATCATCTAACAACGAACGAAAAAAAAAAAGGGTTAAAGGGTTTAACGAGCGTTAACCACTCCTGGTCATCTGCCCGAAGCCCTAAGGCCCTATGTCTGCAACAGCCAGATTCCCAGGCGATCACCCACCCAAGTATCAATCCAGCCCAATGCTGCTTAACTTCGGGGATCTGACGAGAACCGGCGTTTCCAGCACTGCAAGGCCGCAGACTTATTGAACAACTAACGAATACCCAGTTAGCCAACAAAGGTTCTCTGCTTTTATTTCTGTATTGTAACTCGATTCCGAAGTACCCCATCACCGTTCATACCGCCGAAACTCAACGCCGAATAGCCCCTTCAAACAACTTCTCCTAAAAAAAAATTTTTCAAGGAGTTTTCTGAAGTTGCTGTTCGTCGTCGAGTTTCCGCGGTCTAAACGGTGATGGGGCACTTCGGAATCGAGTTACAATCAAAACACGAGCACAGAGCCTTTCACTAAGAAAGGAACAACAATGCTGCCAACAATGGCATGCTTGTCGCATTGTCGACCTTCTGACCAAAAGAACGTGAGCACGATTCATTCGTTGTGTGCGTGCAGTGCAATTATTGTCAGACTAAGATCGTGAAATTGGGTGATAAATAGGTTAGCAGCCACTTTCCTCGGAGAGATACAATGGCTCGGCCCTGCGGGCCTCGACATTGTTATATCTCACTCCTCTGAAAGGTGTCTGATAATTTATACTGTTCAGCGAGTCTACTGTTGCAACTTGCGTTCTTTCCTCGTTATTTATACGCTGATACATTGTTGCTCAGTTGCGAATTGCTTGTGTGCGTATTGGAGAGATTACGGTGGTGGGTTACACGTCCGTTTTTATTTTCATGGCTTTGTGAATAGTATTAAGATTAGGTTAAGGTAAGGTAATCTAGTGTTGAGTGTATGGCTGGGTAGACCGCTTAGGACTCAAATAAAAATTCAATTCAATTGCTTTCAACGAACAGAGAAATTGCCCCTTTACCCACCAACGTAAAAAGGGACTAAAGGCCTCTCCAGACAGAAGCAAATTTCGTGCGAAGCTATGCGTGACTACGTGCCTACAAGGTCAAAATTGCAGCAATCGTGTGGTTGGTGTTGCGTTAAGGATGAATATTGAAGTCTTTTTTACACCATAGTGCGTCGGCGTGCAGCCGCGAGCAGCCAGTCTGGTTAAGGCTTTACATGACAGCGCAAATACGTTTGCCACTTGTGCGGCTGGGTATTGAACTAACTAAATGATGGTTGCTAATGAATTTGAAATGCAGTATAGTGTGATTTATTAAACGAAAAATGACACACAAAAATTACGGAGATGCACAAAATAATTCACAAATAACTGTATTAATGTAGTATTGCAAACTGAGCTTGCATAACCCGACCTAAAATAACACCAAGATCATCACACAATTCGTCTGTAAGTGTACGATCTTTATATTTTTTTAATTTCTGTTTTTTAACTTTCGTGCTAAAATTTCCGTTATATTTCCGGCATAAAGACGTTCATTAATTACTGCTCAACTAGGAACTTCATGGTGGTTAGACTACAGTTTTTAATAATTCATTGTTGCAGCCGTGCCTCTTACCAAACACAAGAAGGCCTTAGGGCTTCGTCGGGCAGATGACCCGGTGCGGTTAACGCTCGCTAAAACCCTATGAACCAAAATTCACGGCTACAACAATGAAAGAGTTGTACAAAACCACCTATGTGGTTAACTCACTAATTAGTGTGGGTAACCGTGTAGAAATGGCGAGTTACTGCCTTTCAACTTACATCATCAGAAAGCTCTCGTCGAAAGTGTGAATTTGGTATATTGTAATGTCAAAATCGGTCAAAAATAGGCGAAGTTATATCGCACTTGAATTGGAATCGAATTTTTGGCTCGAGCAACGAGCCGAGTTTGACTACAAGTTGCGTTCTCGTTCGGCTCGAGTTTTTCGAATAACGTACATCCTTATCAGGAGTACATAAAGAATTCCGTAGAAACTAGGAGTATTTGAACAGTACTGTGGCTTTTTTCCACCTTTATGACGGGAACACAGCGCTCAACACGTAGAACGTTTACGCCGCAAAAATGCATCTGTTTAGCTTGGTTTTATTTTTCTGTACAGCCGAACGGCTGAGTAGACTATTGCAACGACTTTGTCCGTCTATCGCCTTTTCCAACTTGAGAATGGTATTACCACACAGCCAAACGTTTTTCACCATTAGATTCAGTTACCAAAAATTAATCAACAAACACGGCAAATTAAAACATCGTTGCTTCACTATAGCTAATAAGCTTTCTCGACGTAACTCAATGAAAGAACATTTGATCATCGTGGCCATCGTGGCTGACCGGTGAGAGAGCTTAGCCAGGTTGCAGGAGGTTTGCGGATCTGGTCGAACTCCTGGAAAGGGGATCTTGGCAAAGTCCTCGCCAGGACTGCCAGCCAGGGTAGCGTGAGAGGCTACCATGCTTTTTCAGTGGCTATGGGAACTATTCTGGCCAATTCTGAACAATCTTTCGGCCCCTACGATGATCGGAGGTCTCCCGGATCGAATCCCTGGATCGAAACCTCCCTTAACCAGATATTTTTTCTTCTCTAAAAAGTCTGGCAATGTTCAAAATTGAGCCGGTTCAGCAACACGAGCATTCAATTGCTTCTGCTGACTTAAGGCTCAAAAGAAATTAATTAAAAAAAAAAAAGATCGTTGCATTTACTACAGGAAAGACACGTAACCGTAAGAATAAACGGATTTCGTTAACGACACACATTAGCTTCATTTAAAATAGTCCCGACAGTTTGTTGCATGGACGAACAGGCCTACTCTTGAACCAGATTCTCCGTTGTAAAGAAGCTGCTTACGAAATTAAAATGGTTGGTAAAGAAAATAATAGGCCTTAGATTACGTTGCCACGGCAACGTCAAGTCTCCGCACCGTGTTGCATAAATGAACAAGCCTACTATCAAACCCAATATTGCCGCTTACAATATTAAAACGGTAAGACGGCAGGTAAAAGTTAGGCTTAAAAGATGACAATTATGTCTAAAATCTAAAACTTGGCTTCAAAGCTTACTCATTTTTAACCGGCAATTGTAACGGTGACTACTTTTAGATTATGTCATAGAGAGCGCTGTTGCAGTGCGTGTTAGAGGTGTGCGCCTCAACATTTCCGAAAGTGGCAAAAGTATACAGAAGACCGGCTGCGAATGGGTAGTCGCTGCAGCTTATTTAAGAAGTTTTGGTTTCCTTTTAAGATATCTTGGTGTACAAACGGGTCGGTGTGTAAGTAGGGAGGCTTTGATCGAAAGAAGGCCTAATCCATTTTTTTTTCAATATAATGGCTACGATTTAAAACTTCGAAATAATCACGTGACCAATAAAGCTATTATAAATTGCACCGTATAGGTACTTAGGGGAGGGCAAATATTTACCGACACTAATAATTTATTGCATTTCAGTAACCTAATTATACAAGGGTTGGTTATAATTAGTACGAGTAGTGTAAGAAATCTATAAACGAAAGTGAGTACCTTGTATATCGCATCTGTAAGACAATGCTTAAAGACAGGTTTTCACCGAATGAAAGTTTTCACAGAATCTAGCTCTATCTAGGACTATCTGGCCCTTGCTTGCATCAAGCGAAGGAATGAACAACGCCATTTCTTTTAAAGCAATAAACAAGCACATGTCTCCTTTATTATTGAGTGACAATTTGGTACGTCCACGTGCACCTAGGAGCAAGACGTAAAGGTTAACGATATCACTGAGGCTACATGGCGTTACAGGAGGTTCGCAACATTTTCTGTTGGTGATAATCAGCCTTTAATTCAAACACATATTCCTAATTTTTTTACCATTTCTTCTACTTTAGGGATTATAAATCAACATCATGAAGTTTTGCGTCTTCCTGCTCTTGGCAGCAACTGCGGTTGTCGCTGTTTTGGCATCAGGCAGTGAAAAACATGCTGAAGAAAGAGAACCCCGCCACGGTGATGGTGAAGAAAGGAAACCCCGTCACGCTGATGCCGAAGAAAGGGACCCCCACCACGGTGATGCTGAAGAAAGGGACCCCCGTCACGGTGATGATGAAGAGAGAGTCGATGTGCGTAAACTAGCAGTAAGTATTAGTAAAGGCACGAATTTATAATTTTTTGGCAAAGGCAGAAGCCTTACTGTAAGGTTTCACCTCCCTCGTTAAAGCCAAAATTTTGATGCTTAACTTCTCTGCCATCTTTCAATGTTTTCCTCTCATATTTAGTAGCTTATACAAGCTTTGTTGGACCTGGTGAACATGTGTCCGAACTTTTATTAATTTGCGAGTTGGCACATCGGAGATCTGGACTTGAACTGGAATCGTGATTTTCATTTTTGGCTTCTTGTTCTTGGCAAGACATTTTTTCTGGGTGAAACTCTTTGAATGCCTCTACTGTGATGGGCAAATTTTTTTCTATTACGTAAGGAATTTCGAAAACGGTAGCTGTCGAATGTTCGTCCTTTAGTTTAGTAATGTAAAGGGCGCTCGTTCCTATTTTACATTTAGCAACGAGTGCAACACTCGGGTCGCTGCAGTAGAAAATTGCTTTATGAATTAAACCTGGACTCGTACACACGAAGCTCGGGAGAGGACCGGAATTAACGAACCAATCGCTCTTTTTTTCCAAAGGGCTTTTCATGCAGAAACTGATCAGCATGACACTGTTTTCATGCACAAATTTCTTCGTAGCCGCATCACTCGGTAAAGTAGGTTCGCTTAGATTTCTAATCGGTTTGCTCGTGGCATTAAAGTATTATTTTTGCTCATCTTGTAACGAACAATTACTGTCGACAAATACCTTAGTAACAGCATCGTTTGGTAAGGTAGGTTCGCTTAAATTTCTAATCGGCTTGTGCGTCGCGTTGAAGTATACTTTTTGGTAGTCTTGTAATAAACAATTCCTATCGACGTACACTTTTGATGCCGCGTCAGCAGCATGCGGGGGAAAAGCTATGCCCTTAATTTGCGTCCCTCGATAGTTTGTTACCTGGTCAAAATATTGGAGACACTGCTAAATATTTCTTGATAAAGTTTTTCGAAAATTCCCAAGACACTGACCCAGTATAAGAGTTACAGTATGATAAGAAAAAAGGTGAGCTGACCTTCGGTAATAAAGTGGTTAAAATCTTTGAGAATGATATAGTGGTCGAGGGGGAGCAATACGTGGGAAGACGCGGGCTTTGGAATTTGCTAGTTTTCAAAAATTTGAAAGAATCTACCCTCGCGCTGGAAGTTAAAGCAGCTTATGCGGCCATGTTAAAAAATACTAACGCTATTTATCAGAACAACGACCCAAACTAACAAATCCAAATCTAATCGTAGCACCTAATACAGGACTGTAATCGCTCCGATTTGGGAAGACATGAAGAAAACAGGGACGGGTATGGTAAAAAAGTGGGTAGTAGAGTTGATTATAAATAATATGATAATCCTAATGATTTGATTAATCGACTGAGACTTTTGTATAAATCTGCTTTAGCCGGCCACGACGGACATAGAAATGAGATGGTTGAAATTTTATCAGAAATGCAGCAAAGACAAATCATAACTGCTCGGGAAAAAAGGGTGGCTTATCAAAATTTAGGTTTAGGTTAAAACAATTGTATATAAAACAAAGAACCATGGAATCAAAAAATATCAAGATGAGGTACTGCATCAAATGTAAACGTCAAACTTCTAACGGCCCCCAGCCGTCCGTTATCATCACCGCAAAAAATAACAGGCAGATGCAGGTTGTATTTTGCGAGGTGTGCGGGACGAAAAGACCTTCCTTTATCAAGTCTGGGAAAGGAATCTTAAACAAACTCATAGATAAATTACCTCTTGAAATGCATTTGCCGGGCTACCAATACTGCGGTCCGGGAACTAAACTTGGAAAAAGATTGGCTTGAGGAGACCCGGGAATTAATAAACTAGACGAAGCGTGCAAAAAACACGACATCGCTACTCCGAGAGCTCGGACTTAAAGGATCGGCACGCCGCCGATGAAGTCCTAATTTCCAAAGCTCAAAGAGTGAGAGATGATCCTTCTCTGGCGTAGAGGGAAAAGCTAGCTGCTTCGATCGTTAAGAAAATCATGAAAACAAAACTTAAGTTCGGAATGGGAAATAAAAAAAAATGGATCAACTCGTAAAAGAACTTCACAAACCAACCCGAAAAAATTTTCCGAGACGGAAAGTGATTGTACTGAGCCTAAACGATTTATGGCAGGTTGACTTGGTCGAAATGATACCGTACGCTAACCTAAATAAAGGGTTTAACTACTTACTAACCTGCATTAATGTCATGTCCAAGTTTGCTTGGGCCATTCCCATTAAATCTAAATCTGGCGTAGATGTTACCGAAACTTTCAGGAAAATACTCGCGGGAGTGACACTCCCTAAAAATTTACAAGTCGATTTAGGTTGCGAGTTCTACAACAGAGACTTCAAAGCCCTACTTAAGCGTCATAACATCAACATGTACTCTGAGAAGAAAGTGAGCGTGGTAGAACATTTCAACAGAACCCTAAAAACTCGAATGTGGAAAAGATTCACTAGGCAGGGGACTTACGAGTGGACGCACATTACAATGACACGGTTCATTCTGCCATAAAACTTAAACCGAGGGAAGTAACCAAACACCACGAACCGTTGTTGAGACGAACTAGTACTAAACGGTTGTTGAACAAACCCAAATTTGCCGTAAGAAATAAAGTCAGGATTTCTAAAGTTAAAAAAAGTTTTGATAAGGGGTATTTGCAAAATTTTACTAACAAAGTTTTCACGGTACGCAAAGTGCAAAAGACTCAGCCAGTTACTTATCTTCTAAAAGACGAGTTGGGTGAACCGGTGTTCGGAGGTTTTTACGAACCGGAACTTCAAAAAAATATTTCCCAATTTGTTTTTAGTAGAGCATGTATTGCGTAAGAAGAAAGGAAAAGATGGAAAAATGCTTTACTTCGTTAAATGGAAGGGCTATCACTCCAAGTACAACAGCTGGACGGACAACATTAGCAATCTTAAATAACTATGTTCTTCCTTTTTTCCATGTAAAAATATTTCGATGCAATAAACATTTAAAAAAAATTAATTTTCTTCCCTTTCCTTCCTCAATTTTTTTTCTTCCATTCCTCAACTTTTTTTTCCTTAATAATAAAAGAGATAAATATTTTACAGTCTCACAATGGATAAGAAAACTTTCACGTGTGTGTAGTGCGCTAGCATTTTCCCATCACAAGCCGAGCTGTGGGAACATCTACGGTTCCATCACCCATTTGATGCGGAAGAATGTACTTGCTTCCACGACAAGCTACCTGACTTTCTAAAGAGTCAGTCACCCCCATCTCGAGATGAAGGATTGTGTCACTGTCAATACGAGATGCCCCTAGTTGGAGAATGTGTCATCGGCGATCCGCTTCAATTCCTGCTATCTATACGTGTGGCACTGCAAGCAATGCTAGAAGTTTGTTTACGGCAACTTGTAAACTGCAAAGCCCAGATCAGCTTGGGCATAGAGTTTGCTAGGGATGGAGCATTCATTCAAGCGGGATTCTGGTCGACATATTCTGAAATAAACAATCCCAATGACATTCCAGCGCTGCTGGATGAGCCCTTTGAAAAAATCCAAGAATCCATCGATGCTTTCGCCGAGCGGGACAGCGGCTGGGTTATACCTCGCATCCATAACCTATAAATCAGAGTGTCGAGGTATAAGCCACTGCGAGCATTGTCGTACATCCCTCTTCCAAAAGCGGTAGCTGGCAAGAAGAATGAGATAGTGAACGTCCAAAATTTAGATGATCACAAATGCTTTCTGTATTACGTACTGGCCGCGGGTTTGCAATTGGACACCGTCAACCCGGAAGATTACCAAGAGTTTAAGGATATGCTCAATACTTTTGCGCTGTCCTACCCTACTAACATCGTCCAAATCGACAAGTTTGAAAAGGAGAACGATCTTTCGATCAATATCATCGGTTATAGCCACGAAGAGGAGTTACACCCGCTTCGCATCTCTAAAAACTTGGACTTCCGATTGACCTTTTCTATCTGTATGACGACGATGATTCGGAAACCTTAAACACTCATTACTGCGCCATTACTGATATAGCTGCTTTTCTACGTTATCGAGGTTCGGGCTCCCATGCCAAATTCTATTGTAGGAACTGTTTCGCCGGTTTCGGAGGAGAATGGATGCTCCTGGCCCATAAGAAAGAATGCGTCAAAATTAACCCCGTGCAAGCTCTTAGATTCAAGAAGCTAGGAGAAAACTCTCGCATTCAAGCACTTTAGCCGTCAAAATCCCTTCCCTCACATCATATACGCCGATTTTGAATGCCTCCTTCGCCCCGTTCAAACCACTCAACCTGATGCTTCGACTAGTTCAACCACCGAAATCCATCAACACCTTCCTTGCAGTTTCGGCTACGTCTTGGTGGGACACGACGGGGAGATAATACGTCACAAGTACCACTTGGGAGAAGACGCGGTCGATGTATTTTATAAATGTATGGAAGAAGCTCGATATTACGCGAGCCTGCTGAAAAATGCAAAACCCCTCCACCTCACCTCGTCTGAAGAAACCAATTTCAAGAATGCTCCCGTTTGCTATTATTGTGGGAAAGCTTTCAAAAAGTGCTACCAGAAAGCAAATATTGACGGGGAAGTACGGCTCGTCGACAATAAGGTGAGAGATCATTGCCACATCAGCGGGAAATACAGAGGAGCTGCTCATCCAAACTGTAACCTAACCGCTCGAGAAAGAAAAACCATTCCCGTCTTGTTCCACGGCCTGGAAGGGTACGACATGCACCTTCTAGTACCCGCAGTCCACAAGTTTCCGGACCAGGTAGATGTTATCGCTCACAACACTGAGAGGTTTCAGACCATAACAATTAAGGATGATGTCAGCAAGATAAATCTTCGTTTTATAGATAGCGTCAATTTCTTAAACGCTTCTCTGGATACTCTGGTGAAGAACTGCAGGAACGACAATAGTGGCGTCCCCATCCTCGAGGTAGCGTTAGACTTGGATAGAAATCTGCATGGTTTATGGAGGAAACCACCCAGGAAAAGGCGCTGAACCTTTTAATGCAGAAGGGCGTTTACCCGTACGAATACATAAGCGACATGACCGTTTTCGACAAAGAAGAACTGCCATCGAGACACTAGTTCACTCCCGGTTGAAAGATGGGATGTTGACAGGAGACGAGTATGTGCGGGCGCTTAACCTCTGGCTGAGAATGAAATCGAAGGTATTCCAAACCTACCACGAGATATACCAAATGAACGACGTTTTCCTGCTCCCTGACGTCTTTCAAGATTTCTGAAAATTATGCCTTGAAAACAACAACCTGGACCCATGTTATTACATCTCCACTCCAGGATTCAGCTGGGCAGCTCTCATTAGGATGCAGGAGCCAGAATTAGAGCTGTTCACGCACGCCGGGAAGCACAATCTTATATCTACCGGCACCAGAGGAGGAGTTTCGTTCGTCGCAAAGAGGCAGTCGAAAGCCAATAACAAGTACCTTCCTTTTTACGTCCCTAGCAAACCCTCCCTATACATAATGGACTAGGATATGAACAACCTCTACGGTTTTGCCATGTGCGCTCATCTCCCCTACGACAAGTTCCGCAACCTAACCAGGGAGGAGATCAGGACTTTGGATGTAGACACCGTACCGGACGATGCCGATGTGGGGTATACACTGGAAGTCAACCTCGAGTACCCCAAAGAGTTGCACGACGTGCACAATGATTATCCACTAGCCCCAGAGAAGATCGATATTGGAAAGGAGCTGATTTCCCCTTATTGTCTGAATCTGGCGGAAGATTTGAATCACAAGATCAAGCCCTCTTCCAACACCAAACTCGTCCCGAACCTTCTGCACAAGAAGAGTTACATCCTTCACTACAGGAACTTGAAATTCTACCGCCGGCACGGACTAGTACTTCGGCGTATCAGAAGAGTCCTAGCCTTAACCAAAAACCGTGGATGAAATCCTACATCGAGTTCAACACCGCAAAAAGGCAAGAAGCGACCGCTCCTTTCGCCAAAGACTACTTCAAATTGCTGAATAATTCGGTGTTTGGAAAAACCATGAAGAATAAGCAAAGTCGCCTCGACATGAAGCTGTGTACCAATGAGAAAACGGCGCTGAAATACACCTCCCAACCGCACGCCGAATCCTTCAAGATCCTTAACAAAAACTTGGTGCAACTCAACTGCCGCGTTCGTAGCGCGCTGTGCGATCTTCCGACCTACTCTGGATTTACCATACTGGAACTATCCCAACTCTTCATGTTCGAATTCCATTACGAGTACATTCGGCCAAAGTACGAAGACCACGCCAAACTCCTTTTCACGGACACGGACAGCCTCTGCTACGAAATCGAAAAGGAGGACATTTACCGAGACATGCCGAAAAAAGCCAGCACCATCCTCCAGATCGACAAAAAATCGCACGCGGGAAACGTTTTTTTTTAAGGATCCATTTATGCACACAACCCCTCCTACAGATCGATGAAAACGGGAAAAAAGGCAGCACCCTCCTCCAGATCTACAAAAAAATCGCGCGCGGGAAGCTATTTTTTTTGAAGGTCTATTTTATGCAATCACAGATGCCTCCTCCAGATTGACTAAAAAAGGTGCCAAATTTCACTCCCCACCCTCCTCCAGATCGACAAAAAATCGCGCGCGGGCTTTCAGATCGACGAAAATGGGAAAAAAACAGCACTTTTCCCCCCTTCTCTAGATCGACAAAAAATCGTGCGCTAGAAGCGATTTTTAAGGCTCCTTTTATGCTAAAATCTCGCGCGCGGAAAGCGGGTTTTTTCGGGGGGTGGAGGGATCTGTCCTCGTATCGCAAATCCCCACTCACAAAACCCTCTTCTCCAGCACTTTTCCCCCCTTCTCCAGATCGACAAATCGGAAAAAAGTAGCAAAAAGCACTTTTCCCTCCTCCTCCAGATCGACAAAAAATCG
The DNA here is from genome assembly GCA_023313725.1 of Lithobius niger. Classification (NCBI taxonomy): domain Eukaryota; kingdom Metazoa; phylum Arthropoda; class Chilopoda; order Lithobiomorpha; family Lithobiidae; genus Lithobius; species Lithobius niger. Next base: position 65,341 of record JAHWFP010077048.1, read on the forward strand.
CGCGCGGGAAGCGGGTTTTTCGGGGTGGAAGGGTATGTCCTCATATTGCAAATCCCCACTACTCCTTAGTACGCCCTGGAAGTTTGTCGGTTTTATTCTGAAACACCCTGTAGATCGGGTTCCCTCACCGCAGTTGCTAATTAACGGGTTATAGAAGACGAGAATATCTCAAAAAATATGGAATTTAGGGATTTTGTCTTCGATCACATGAATTTCATGCAACTAAGTTCCGTTGTTAATCAAATCAGAACAAAATTGCAAGTGTTCCCTTTGCGTCCCACCAGAACGGACAACATACACAAAGTCGTCTCACTGCAGAAAGGTTGGTGCAGCCTAATGGTTAATGACGGTTAATCTAAATTCAGTCAAGCTTCGACCTCGCTCGCTTCGCTCGCTTAATCACGTAATTGTCATATTCTTAACTCAATTATATTACCTATGAATAAAAATAATTAAAAATTAGGGTTAAATCTTTATAGCTGCTTTTTACAGAAACATAATCCCCAATTTTCATTATTTTTGGTGTTCACCATTCATTATTTCCATGTAACACCCAATGTGATCCCTATCTACCGTAAGACCGTGGTGAGTTGTTAATTCACATATGTCCATACATAACATTTGATACATAAATTCAATCGAGTAATTGTTGTGGCTGATTATAAAATCATACAAGCAGTCTTCGCTCGGCAGACTTATATTCAGTACTCAATTATATGTATAGAATAAAAAAAAAAGAAAAACTTTATAGCTTATTTTGCTGATTCTACAATATAAAAAATAAATCGTTAATTTCGTTTTTATATACGCCTTCATTTCTTACTTTTTTTTTACCCCTCCTTCTGCAACCACTCTGTTCCCTAAGATCCTGGTGTGTTATTAATTCAGCTGACTGTGTCCCTAATATGACTTTTTATATATATATTCTTTTAGGATGTAGAAGCCATGAATTTACTCCACAGTCTCAGCCAAGCCCTTGAAAATTCCAAAAGAGATGGACTGAAGGTCGACAAAGCCGTTTCTATTTTACGTCGGCATTAATCGACAAACATCACACGTTTGTGAAAAGGAATGCCAGTTGATCTTCGTGCCTCAATTTGTGTGTTATCTTTGATCACTTGTTTTTTTTTATACGACTGTTCAGAGTAGAGAAAGTTGTGGATGAAAAATCAGAAACAATAAAGAATAGCGCATAATCTAAAAAAAAGTATTGGGTTTGCGTGACTTAGCCTACTACTGACTTCTTTTAACCTGTAACCCATGCACTGACCCGTTTTGACCCACTCATCCATTTTTACCCACTGATCCAAGTTGCCCGATGACTCATTTTGACCCATTGATCCATCTTGAATCCTGATCCATTTTGACCCACTACCAACAGACCCACTGATCCATTTTTACTCACTGACCCGATGATCCATTTTTACTCACTGACCCACTGATCCATTTTTACTCACTGATCCGATGATCCATTTTGACCCACTGACCCATTTTTACCCACCGACGCATTTTTACCCACTGACCTAACTTGTTGATTGGATGACTCATTTTGACCTATCGACAGAATCTTACCCACTGACTCAACTTGAACCACAGACCTATTTTGACCCATGGCTGAATTTTACCCCTTGACGCTTTTTTCTTCTGTTTGTAGTGAATCTTTGAGTAAAACACCATTACAAGCAGCATAATATTCGAACTTTTCCATCTACGTCTATCACCCTAATATGAAACTCAAACACTTAAAAAAATACTTGCCTGCACGTGCAGCTGAGAACTGGTATTTACATTTAGAGAACGTTCACAAAGTCCATGAGCAAATGTGTTACAATCTGTTATGATGGGGAAGGAGGAGCAGTATGACCATGCGTTTTGTGAAATCTCCATAAAAGGGATGCGCGTGGTAATATTTACGGTAATTATCTAGTTTAGGGGCACCACGCCAAATCACTTACTTTTTGTACTAACCGACGCTACTCTTCATCGTAACACCATTTCGCATCACAAAATCCGGGGGAAATGTCTATAAACTTCTCAAAAAATTATTTAAAAGACGTAAAATGCTAGTTACAGATGCGCTGAAGCTACGGCGGTGGCAGCCATACTGTCAGGTGTTAGATTCGGGAAGCAGGGTAGCCGGAAAACCAGATTTCACAACAACAAACGTTGCGGACATTTTTCTTTCGTTGTTTTGTTATTACCAGTTTTGTGTGGTTTTGTTATTATTGTCAGTTAGGTTAGGCTGTGCAGGTTAGGTTAGGTAGGTGCGGTTCAGTTACATTTCTGTAAAACTTTAGTGAGGTGCAAATCGGGTTTTCTGGCTACCCTTCTTCCTTCACAATATGGCTGTCGCCACCGCTGCTTTAACACGTATGTGACTAGCATTTTCCGTCTTTTGAAATTATTTTTACAACCTTACACCCTTTCCCCCCCCCCCCCCCCGGGTTTTATGATGGGAAATGGTGTTAGAATGAAGAGTAGCGTCGGTTAGTACAAAAATTTAGTGATTTGGCGAGGTGCCCCTAATCTAGATACCTACCATATTTACTAGTTAATTGCATGGTTGTGGCAATAAATGTCAGCTATGTTACCGTAGAAGGTTACCATAAGTGGCGGGGGATTCGGGCGAATGTTACTAAACAGTAGGACGTTGCCTTGTACACGGGCAGGACTTTGTGGTGTCAGGGCTGATCGGCATTGAGGAACAATTCCGTAGTGAACCTTGTCCCTGAACAAGTTCAACCACAGCATTGCTTACGCGCAATGATTAACAAAAGTTCAGAGGCCGAAATTCGTGGATCGTTGCTGCGTTTGCCACACCGCATTTAGATAAAGGAAGAAAACTCAGAAGGGTACGGTTCTGTTTGGGGACTGTTGACTTTCCTCTGTTCATTCACTGGATGGTCAATAGGAAACATATGAATAAATACTGTGCCATACATGGCATTTTCTAGTTGGGAAGGTAAAACTTTCTGGTATTGGCTTACAGTTAATACAAAGTTATTGTTTGTTCGTATTTGGGCGAATTATCATTTGTACTAGGCTGGGTTTTAACTTTTAGTGTTTAGGTTAAAGGTAGGAAGAAGGGAATGAACACACTTACAGTCCGAAACTTCTTCATACTTAAAAGAGTCTGGACTCCAAGCTTGGAGAGGTCAAACCAGGTTGAAGTTCAGGAAGGGGTTCCTCTATCATTAAGGAAGACTTGGGCAAACAGCGAAAGCCTCCCTTGTTGATGCTATTTCTCCCATCGTATTAAAGGGTAAGCAAACAAAATATCATACTTAGACATGAGTAACATTGGATGGATGCTAATCCAAACCCAGAAGAGAGCAGAAGGGAAAGTTAGGAACGGATACAAAGTCAGGGCAACAACAACAATATGACAAAACAATAGTAACCCAGCACATACATGAGCATTGTAGAGAACAATGAAAAAGCAAAATGGGGAAAAGCTTCAACTTAAAGCTTGGGGAATGGGGTCAGAGCTTAAACTAGATCTTGGAAGGTTTCACTGGGAGCTCCTGTGGCAAGGGCAAGGGCCCCAGCCACAGAAGGGGCCTGGAAAGTGTCTAACATTTCCCCCTCGAGCTTGACAAAATTTTTTTCTATGATAAGACAGAATATTTTCAATAGCAATACCTTAACAATGGACATATGGAAATAAACATAGTAGGGGTGTCTCCCCCCTCGTGGGCGTGTAAAGGGGCAAGTCCATTTGGGTAGCAGAGCGGCAGTACCGATAACACACCTCATACAGAAAGAGACAATATATATCATCAAAGGAAAGGTGAACATAGCTTCTAACAAGAGCGCATACTAAAAGGCAAGATAAATGTTAACATATCTACTAACAGGAGCTAAAGTAAATCATGACAGTGGTGAATAAAGAAGAACATTGGAAAAAGATAGAGGCGCCAGTCGAAACGCTCTGTTATAGGAGTAATTCTTAAAGGTTACGTTAGTTTGGTTAAGATTTTGGCAATATCGTGTACACTATACACTTTACAGGGTGGTAAACTCAAAATGGACAATGGTGCCAAGACTTTTCGTAGTAAATGCGCAGCACTTACTGGCTTCGTAAAGATGTCCAAGACAAGGTCCTCACTTGCAACATAACAAAGTTGGAGTTTCCCCGCTTTAAATCAGATCCCGAAGGAACCAAAGCTTTCGAACATACTGTTTGGATCTGGCATCCAAATGAAGTTTCTGGACCAGGGAGATCAAAGATTGGCTGTCGGTGGATAGAGCAATAGGGAGGCACGGTGGATGGACGAGAGCCAACTCTGTTAAGTAGCTCGAAGGTCCACAATAATTCTCTGACACAATCGGATGCGGCAACCAGCTCAGACTTCATACTGCTGAGGCATGTAGCACCTTGGTTCTTAACCTTCCAGAAGACGAGGCAGTCATACACGGTCACCATGTAGCCCGAAAAGCCTTTCCCGTCGAAGGTGATGATCAAGGAGGCATCAGAACAACCAGTGAGTCCCCGTCTACCGCCCTACTGGTATACCATCCAATATAACCGGGTTGTCTTGAGATACTTGACGATACGTTTAGCAGCTGCAAGATGTATGGTCCTGGGGGCGTGTGAGAAGCGGGAGAGTGAGCAGACTGAAAATGCCACATCTGGCCTTGAGCCTTGAGCAATGTACTGAAGAGAACCGATTATAATCTGATTTGAAGTAACATCTTCGAATCTTCGAAGTTGTCCAAATGCTGAGAGAGGACCATAGGCTTGTGTATGAAATCCTGGAGCTTGAAGGCTTCTGCGACCCGATCGATTTATTTACCTTGGGATAAAGAGATTCCAATCTCGTTTGCCTCGAGGTAGTACCCCAAATGTAATACATTGGAGGTTTGGATGAACGGGAAGTACTCATTAATGTTCGAATCGAAACTTTCAATGTCATGTAGCCCGATTCTGAAATCGTACAGATTGTGAAATCCTTACCTCTTCCATACAAACCTATGACTGTATGGAATACGGATATTAGGCGATGGACACTTAGGCGACGGGCAAAATAAAAGTTTATACGTTATACTTTGAAATCGAAACTTGAATATGATAGCTTATCTTTAAAATTTTATTATTTACACTTAAAATTAAAACGTTGATGCGTGATCGTAATTTTTCTGAAGACTATGTCCATGCGTGCAGTCCTGAGAAATTGTTTTCTCGTTGTTTTTTTTTTCCAATTGCTATTTTAGGTTAGGTCAGTTGCCTTGGGTCGAATTTTACTAGGCAGGGCATGGATTTACGCTAGGAACCGACTTTCTTGACGTTTTTCTTTCTTGAGCTTTATTTTTTATTTCCGTAAAATTAACAGAAGCTTTGTTATAGCATAATGATTAGCATCATGGGTATGTTGTTTGGAGACGTACGGATCTGATTCATCTAAAGGCCAAACCAGACAGGCTGCTCACGATTGCATCAGGACGCGATATGGTGTAAGAAAGACGTCAAAGTCGATCGACAAACGCAACGCTAACCACATGATTGCAGCAATTTTGACCTTGTAGACATGTAGCGGGTATTCCTGCGTCTTATTGTGGATCCTACTTCCTTGTGCTTCAGTATTTGTCACTCCAACCCGCAACGTCAATGGCTTAATCGTCCGGACATTTAGGCGCAACGAGTGGACAGTTAGATGAAATGGGATGAAAAATTGATAAACATAAAAGAAAAATACACTAAAAAATCAGCAAATTTGTTTTTAATGTATCAATACCATTCTTTATGTTTCTAACACAATGTCCAGTGCCCTGCAACTTCTAATATGCACATGTAATGTTGCCTAAGTATCCGGTATTTGTCGGCTGATTGTCCAACAATTTCGAAAATTGTTGAGTGTCTAAGTGTCAGTGAATCGACTTTAGAGCTTGCCACCCAGCAGAAGTACGGGGCCTACAGACAATGTTGTAACGGGACCCCCAACGCCGTAAGCATGCATAGCGCGGTGGTCCAAAATGGCCAACTATCGGCCAAGTGAATGCCGTATCGAAACTCATGTCTGACTAAGGACCTTAAAGTGGCAATATCACCGATTGAAAGTCTGCAGAATCTGTCACCATCTAGCGATGTCTAGTACTATCTAGCACTTGCATGCATCAAGCGGAGGAATGTACAACACCATTTCCTTTAACGAACCAAATAAACCAAGAGCCTCCTTAATTATTCAGTGAAAATGTAATACTTCCTCGCCCCCCTCTCCCTCTTCCGCCTTTACTGGATTTATTTATGATTCTAAAGCGTCCAATACGGTACAAAATTGCGCCGGTTTATGTATAGTAGCATTTGTTTGCTGCAGTTAAGGCTCAACAGACACAATAATAGTATACATCAATGCCCACCTTCATCACTTCAAGAAATATATTTTTTTTAAATTTTAATCGCGCTGCTAGTACTCCATTCATTACCACGATGTCCATTTCCAGTTTCGTGTTGTTAGAGCTTGCTGCGCTCAATTAACCCGTTAGTAGGTTGAGGGGAACCTATGACAGGGAAAGTAGGAGGGCAGGCTCATGCCATTGAGAAAATAGAGATTATGATTGGGGAGTTCATTGTCATAATTGCTTCAATTTCCACGGGTTCACCTTGCACTCTTTACTGGGGAAACTCGCAGACGTGCTCCCCTCGAACCCTTTTACTGAAATAATGAACCACTAATTGAATTCAACCATAATTTTATTTTAAACGTCAGTGAAAAATGTTCACTGGTGATTGAACATCGCACATAACGAGTTCGATTTTATTTGTTTTTAGTTTATGACTAGAGAAAGTCCGTGCTATGGAACTTGAACGTGCTATTGAAGGATTGGTGTTAGATGCACCGTTTGCAACATTGGTCAGTTTGGTTGCTCATGTGTATGTCTATGGTTTCTTCAATCCATTTTTGGATCACACTGGTTTACGAACGTGATTTTCGTTCACTTCGCTCACTCAATCAGCGCATCGTGCGACTCAAATCACTGAATACACCGTTTTAAAATTTTGCATGCTCAAACATCGTTGCATGAAACATTTTTTCGCTGGCTAATAATGTTGTATTGCTTGCTGAAGTCCGTTCTGCACATAGGTGGTGTTGGATGCACTATTTGCAACAGCGGTACGGTTTGGTCGCACATGCGTATGTCCACATTTGACGAAATTAGTTTCGTTAGTCAAAATTTCTTCGCTCACTCAATCAGTTACCCCTGGCCACGACGCAGCGCCGATCCCTTTTCCAGACTCGGTCTCAAGTCACTGACATTTGCATATTTTTATGGGAAGTATATAAATACACTTTAATAGAACAAAGTTGAAACCTTTAGCCTGGCGCCTTTTCTTGTGTTTGTCGCAGAAGGCGTGTGTCACTTCTGTGTATTTTTACGGATAATGGCTAACAAACGCTAATTTTTGCTTGCGCACGCATAAGTGATTGCTGCTGCACACTTTGAAACAATTCCGGTCTAATCTGAAAGCCCGCATCTACGAAATAAATAAGCCATTCTATCGTTTCTAGCTGCCAAATTTAAAACGTTGCTTAGTTTGATTTAAAACTATAGGCGTTCAGCTGAAACACGGATTATTAAAATTTCAATTTATTGTCCAAGGTCGTACGCCCCTACAAAATTAAACAAACTTACTTACAAAACTAGAGCCAAACAAATCAAACAAACCAACTAGCACAGTAGGAAACTTTCTCCACGCTCCTTCTCGCGACGCACACAAGAACAACAACAAGAACCAAGATTCATGCGTCAGGTGCAAAACTACTGTTTCCATTACCGAGTGCACACTTTTCACACTACACCACCACAAGAAGACTACCACCGTGTACCAGAAACGTTGCCTCTAGACTTCATCATGCCACGTACTGGAGAGATCACACTCTGTCTCGAACTCTCCCCATCCGCTAATCCACTGTGTACCAAACAAACACTTGGAGGCCCAGGAGCTAGGAGACGGTACATCACAGTTGCAGCCCCGTCGCCACACAATACCTAGTCAGCAGTCACAACCTAAGCCGGTGACTTCCCCGCCATTGTCGACAATAGGAGCTACGTACTTGGCAGCTCTTTGGTCCATTCCGACAACATAGCACCATAAGAGTTGATTGTGTTTTGGTGGATAAGCAACTTGACTAAACCGGAAGTTTAAGACCGCGGCGTCAAAGGACGTACCGCCACGCCAATCGGCACTCGTGGCCGTGCGATCGGAAATTTACACCCAACGCACTAGGTTTAATCCGCACATGGCGGAGAAAGCAGACGACGCCTAGTATAACGCGGTACTAAACTGGTATAACGGTACTAAATTAGATTTAGTAATTTATTCAATTTTTCTGCTGCTACGACATTTTAACTTGGTTAAACTTACTGTTGTCACAAGAAGATGACTCATTCTACACCGGTTTTCTTGCAAATATCATGCATTCATAAGCACCCCGTCTCGTGTTACAAAAATACGATATTTACTTCCCCAACAATCGGCGTTAAGGTTTCGTTCGACTGTCAAACTTTGTTACAAAACACAATGGCACGTAACGCCTGGCAATATAACAATCTCTTATCTTACCTACGTTTGATATATCATAAACGATGTAGTACAGGGCGTATTTCACAGAAAATCCCACCGCCTACGAGCGGATCAACCGCGAATACCTCATGGCGGCTTGGTCAGACGGAAGTAGCAGACGCGCTTTGTATTCTGGGTACATTCGTGAGTCACGCTTGCCATCGAAGACTACGCACTTCGGCTATGCATTTGAGCTGGGAGTTGCTTATCCATTCAAACAATCAACTCCTATGATAGCACGTTGACGCGCATGAACAGGACATACAAGCAGAAAATGTTCCGGTGTCATGTCTATGCCACATACCGTACAAGTCGGAGTATCCACCCACCTGAACCTGTACTGGTTCGCATGCAGAAGCGAATGTTCAGTGTGCAGCCTTGAAAGCAGTTTCGCATCTCTATAGCGAAGCTTGTCCATTATTGGTCTCGTTCTGCACACCAGCTGCACCTGAAATAGCGTTCTTCCTATCACAGCAGTCCCCCACTCTCCCTGCCAAACGCCAATAGTAATAGGTGAATCTATTCATTACCGGGGTCTTTCGCCATTTATTTATACAGGGTAATTACTTAAGTTTAGATTCAACTTGATGGCTAAAGTTCTTCTAAGCGAAGTGTTATGAAATTTGAGTCATGCGATAATGGCGAGGAGGCGGGACAATTGATTACCTAAGAGAGGAATAACCTTGTATAATACCATCAAGGTCATTCTACTGCTGAATTCGTAAATATTCATCACACAACATGACAATATATTATAAACTTGCCAAACAATGCCAAAGTAGTACAACGGTAAGTAGCAAAATCATATTACAACAAACTCATGGGCGAAATCATTGCAACCGTGCAAATAATGGTTGATCTAACGCATAGCTCTTATTCATTTGTCGGCCAGGATCTGTTTAGTAGAGTAAATACAGATGCACACATATCAAGGTAGATGTGCAATATGTGTCGGGACCTAGACCGTTCTGTCTTACTACTAAGGCAGTTTGGCTGTTCTCATGCTTCTCAGAAAAAAAAAATGCGACATAAAATACTGAAACTTCGTTTGTTCGGGAGACTTCGGTCTCCTGACTACGTAAAAATGATGGTTAGTGACACAGTCTAACATTAATTTTCCTTAATCATAAAACGTGTGAATATTATTGAAATTCACCAAATTATTAGGTAACTAGCTAGCTTTCATATCACGAAAATAAGTTATTCCATGCAGAGAAAAAAGCTAAATTTTGTGAATATCTGTAGTTTAACCATGATACGTGCCTGTTGCTCATTTGAAGGTATGGGAAAGCATAAAATCAAAGTTACTAATCAGTCTCAATGCTATTTGAAGGGGCTGAGTTACAGAACGTTCTTTCTGTCGAGCCACAATGAACAACGTATTTTACTTATTATATTGGCGATAGCCAGTATTAGTAAGGGTCAGCTTAGTGTCTCTGTGTTAAAAAGTCAACTCTGAGGGCTCATAACTCCGTCAAAAGTGAACATTTAAAAACCAAATTTGTAATCGAGCCTCGACTAGTCGAGGCCTGTGTACAATACAAAACTTTTAAAATTTGGTCCAGCCAAACCGGAGATCCAGAGAAGGGACAAATGGATAACTTTTCTTTCTTCTTCTTCTTCTTGTTTCTCTGGGGATGTACCTTTCGTCTGTCTTCTCTACAGGTCAAACTACACTGCCTAAAATCATGGGAATAGGCTCAAATCGTAGTTTCCTTGGGGGAGGGGGGAGGGGGAAATGCATTTTAAAGGTTTTTTGAGTGTACCTGAAATAGTTATTTAGCAACAAGCCATTACGTGCTCACTAAAACAATGCTAATTTGCTGATAAAAAAAAACAAATTCTCCTTACTGTAACCAAATTCTCCCAACGAACCATTAGGGAACGTTCTAAAATTGTTCAAAACTTAAGTGTGTTACGTAGCACTTCGTCATACCCTCCCCCCCCCCTTACCCATCATATAACAGATGATATCACATTTTCTCAACCACCTCCCTCCACTCTCCTGTTATAACGTAATTTGTGAACGCTTCCTTACGTAAATGTAGTTACCGTTCTAGTTATATTCTGAATACTGCACGGTTCGTTTACAAATCCTACTTGTTAATTGATATGTACTAAAGATCGTTCTGTGCGGCATCAGTTCCTAATGTTCCATGAAATGGCGCCTAACATTCAGTGTAGATACGAACCCACACAATAGCGTGTACTACTCCAAGTGTTAGATGTAGATAGGAATCTTACTAACTCTGGATGACCAACGTCTGCCACTGAGAAAATTCCCATTTCGTTCTGATTTTGCACATAGACCAGCCAGCTATTAGTTGTTATGCTTATTATCGATTTTATTCAAATCTAGAACGTAGACGAAATAGTTGATATCAAGTGAAACAATAAATGTGTCATCATCACTAGTAATCCCTAATGGCCACCGTCTTGAAATTGAGCGGCCATTTTGGAATTATGCTTATTATCGTCCGATTGTCTTCAAAATTTAGAACAAAGACCAAATAAGTGATGCCAAGTGAAACAATGAATGTGCGATCGTTACTAGAAATTACTAATGGCTGCTTCCTTGATATCAGGGGTCCATTTTGAAATGCTTATTATCGTCCGATTTCTTTCAAATTTAGAACGGAGATGAAATAGTTGATACCAAGTAAAACAGTGAATGTGCCATCGTAACTAATAATGTCTAATGGCAACCATCTTGAAATTGGGCGGCCATTTTGAGACTACGCTTATTATCCTCCAATTTCCTTCAAATTTAAAACAAAGACCAAATAATTAATACCAAGTGAAACAGTGAATGTGCTATCGTCACTAGTAATCACTAATGGCCACCATCTTGAATATGGGTGACCATTTTGAAATTATGATTTTTATCGTCCAATTTCCTATAAATTATTTAGAATGGAGACGAAAGATACCAAGTGGATTAGTGAATGTCCGATCGTCAGTAGCAATTGCTCATACCACCATCTTAGTATCAGGCTGCCATTTTGAAATTGAGCGGCCATTTCGGAATTATGCTTGTTATCGTCCGATTTCCTTCAAATTTAGAACGGAGACGAAATAGTTGATGCCAAGTGAAAAAATGAATGTGCGATCGTTACTAGTAATTGCTAATGGCCGCCACCTTGATATCAGGGGTCCATTTTGAAATTACGCTTATTGTTGTCCGATTACCTACAAATTTAGAACATAGATGATATAGTTGATACCAACTGAAACAAGGAATGTACCATCGTCACTTGTCATCTCTAATGGTCGCCATATTGAAATCAGATAGCCATTTTGAAATTATGCTTATTAGCGCCCGATTTTCTTCAAATTTAGAATGAAGACATTGTAGTTGCTAACAACTGAACAACGAATGTGCTACCCTCATCATATCTGTAATGCATGCCATCTTGCAATCAGGCAGTCATTTTGAAATTATGCATATAATTGCCTGATTTCATTAAAAAAATTAAAAACTTGAATAAAAAAATAAAAAAAGGAGTTATACTCCATGTCTAGGTTGGGTGTATTGTGCATTCTTCTCGCAATTCTCAAAATAACATGTAATAATAAACAAACAACGGAACGTTAAATGTTAAGAGTAAGGGTCTAAAATTCAAAACATAGAAAGAAAACGGATAAGCTTTGATAGTGAGGGTCTAGGTGTAAAATTTTGTCAGTTGGTGGCTGGTAAGCATTAGACAATTACTACCCGGTGGCCAGCTTTCGTTCTTAAGAATAGGAAAGCAATAAATACATTTTGACGAAAAAATTAATACATCCTCATATGAAAACCCATATGATGATGGTGTACGTTTCCTGCTTTGCTTTATAGCGAAAAGTTTATTTTTCGGTTTGGTAACATGCATCATAAAAGCAGTAGACTGCATTAATGGTTGTCATTAATTTCCTTAAATCTACGAAATTCGTATAAAGGTAGTCTTATACAACGTGCTTTAAAAATCGGCTCTTGCATCGGTGTTGCATCTCATGTAATAAATTTTGAATTTAAACGTGCTTTTGATTCCGTGGTACAAACAAAACTTCTGGCAAAACTAACCAGACTTGGCTTCAGAAACCCTCTATTAGGTCAATTAACAGCTTTCCTACAGAATCGATCCCAGCAAGTGCACATTGCTACGGAGTTATCAACTAGCCTTCCAGTTACAAGTGGGGTTCCATAAGGTTCAGTCCTGGGGCCTCTACTATTTGTGCTATTCACGTCCGATTTATTACCATCGCAACCTACGTCTGATGTTTTAAATCTTAAATTCGCTGACGATGTAAAGGCAAGTACTGAAGTACTTGTCACAAGTGACCAAGACCTACTGGATTCAACGATTCAAGCTGTTTCTGGATGGTCAACAGTCTGGCAACTGCAACTTTCTGTGGAAAAGTGTTTTTCTTTTCACCTTGGGAAAACAAACCCTGTTGCCTCTTTTCATTTAAACAGTAGTTTACTTCCTACTTTGGTTTTGGCTAAGGACCTCGGTGTGGGGTTCACAGTTGACCTAAAGCCCTCTACCCACTCTGCAAAAATCACTGCACAAAGTTTCCAAGAGACTTCATATCGTAAATCGTTGTTTTGCTCGGGCTAATTCTCACACCCGTGTCTGGACTTTTAAGGACTTTGTGCGGCCACTTCTTGAATACACTAGCTCTGTGTGGTCTCCATACCTCTTGTCCGACATTGACCATTTGGAGTCGGTACAGCGTTTTACAAGATCACTTCCAGACATGCGAAACTTGAAATCTGGTAGACGGTTGTTGCGTGCGGGCCTACAACCATTAGAATTGCGACGCCTGCATGCAGATCTTGCCCTGACTTACCAGATATTACACGAAAATTTCCCACTTGTCACCGCCTTCTTTGACCTGTCGCACTATAAAGCTACGCGTGGACACTCCCTTAAACTGTTAGTTGAGAAACCACGGTTGGACTGTCAAAAGTATTTTTTCGCTCTTCGGGTGGTGAATCCGTGGAACTCACTGCCAAACGAACTTGTCATGTCCAAGCCCATATCAGCTTTTCGTCGGGACCTTCTCCAGGTGGACCTTTCACGTTTCCTGCAACGGACGTACGACTAACATTTACTTTGCTCAACCTGTCGGTGGTCTCCTCTCACCGCAAAATCGGCCTCTTTCAACTTTGAGCTTTTAAATTTCCAAAACATAACATTTAATTTTAATAACTGGGAACGGTGTCAACGGCCATGCCCTTCCGTCTCCTTTCCGAACTCTTACATTCGGCTGAACAATCTTATTAATAATATTATTATTATCTTCCAAGTGCAATGCTAAATCCGTTTACACACGTTGCTCCAAATAGGCTAGAATTATATTTACAAAGTTGGATTTACAAAATTAGCTTACTAAGTCATTTAGCAAGTCCAATGTGAGTGGAGGGTGTGCATTTCTTGCCTTGCTTTAGGTTGAAATATTTTTTTTGGGGGGGGCTTAGTCAATTAGCTTAAATGTACGAAATTCTCATAAAGATAATAAAAAAACTCTGAAGTATCAAAAAGCAAATGCCAAACTTTACAAGAAAACTGTGTTTTTAAATTTCTTCAAAGATCGTCCAAGAACAAAGAAATCCTGCTACAATCATTCATACACACGTTCTGTCCGAATAGACTAGAACCGGTCTGCGGTGCACCAGCTGCTTATTGCACTCGACAAATGGTCTGAGGCACTAGATCATGGAATCCAAACGGACATCATAGTTTTTGATTTTAAAAAGGCTTTCGAATCTGTAGTACATTCAAAATTAATCTATAAATTAATAGAATACGGTTTTGACGACAAATTGCTTTTTTGGATCCAGGCTTTCATCACTGGCAGAACTCAACGCGTGATAATTGAACAAATACTCTCGGAAACTACATCAGCTGTCAGTGGTGTCCCACAGGAATCCGTCCTCGGACCATTATTATTAGTCTTTTTTTTTAACGAGTTAATTGCCCTGAATCCTCCGTCGCCCAAGAAAAATTTGCAGATGATTTGAAACTGCAATGCCCAGTTGTTACTGTTGATGACTGTTTTAAAATAGAAAAGAGCGTTGACTCAATATTTGACTGGTCTACAAATTGTCAGCTTTCCCTTTCACTTGATAAGTGTCAAAGCTTCTCATTGGCAACTGTGATGGTGCCCTTTAATTATTGCCTTGAAAATACAAATATTAAAGCTGTTTCAAATTGTTTCAAGGATCTTAGTGTCTGGTTCCAGCCTGACCTGAAATTCACCACACATTGTAATTATATTGTGTCTTTGGCAAATCATCGGGCTGCAATCGTTCAGCGGTGCTTTGTGTCAGGGAATTCCGACACAAAGCTTTGGGCTTACAAGGTCTACGTACGCCCGCTACTGTTGAAGTATATTGACAAGATCGAATCGGTCCAGAGGAGATTTACAAAACATTTACCTGGGCTTGGTAAGAAACAATATCAGCAGCACCTAAATGCTTTAAACTTGGACACCACTCTAGAATGTCGGTGCCTGAAGGCTGACTTAATACTTACATATAAAATTATACATTGTTTGCTACCTATTGATCTACCTTTTTTCGATGTTTGCACTAACCCCAGAACTCGAAGAAACCATCTGAGGATAATTAACCAGGGGTTTAACTTGAACTGTAGGATATCCTTCTTTGCTTTAAGAGTGATCGCTGCGTGGAATTCATTGAGCGACGATATTGACTCGGCCCCATCGGTTTACATTTTTCGGAAACTACTAGACAAGTGCGATATGAAGGCGCACCTACTTCGTCCGGAAAACTGTCCGTAACATTTTATTAAAATTTTAAACACATAAATCTTAAACCCGACGAGCATACTCTGCATATTAAAACGTATAAAATAAGTGGATAATTTTAAAGTTTTTATATATATATTTTTTAAAACCTTGGTGTGCCGTTAGTTGTCCTACCTGGATCCATGCATTTCCATTTTGCTTTTTAGCTGGAGCAAATAAACATTTTTATTATTATTATTATTATTTATTATAACCACCGAGTAGAACCACTAAGCTAACCACCGAACAGTAAGGGTCTAATGCTGACAAAATTTTACACCTAGACCCTAATTAGCAAAGCTTGTCCGTGTTCATTCTAGGTTTTGACTTTTAGACCCTTACTCTTAACATGATTTTAACGTTCCGTTTTGTTGTTTATTAATTGCTGTAAAAATGGCGTACGTGAGTAAAAGGTTTAAAGGGTTTAACGAGCGTTATCCACTCCTGGTCATCTGCCCGAAGCCCTACGGCCCTATGTCTGCAACAGCCAGATTCCCAGGCGGTCACCCACCCAAGTATCAATCCAGCCCAATACTTATTAATTTCGGGGATCTGACGAGAACCGATGTTTCCAGCACTGCAAGGCCGCAGACGCACAGCACCACAACAACAGCACGAAATCAAGAATTGTTGCTTTGCCCATTGCTTCAAGATGGAATGAGTCGCATGTGGAGACATACGTTAAGACGTACTAAAGAAATTCTCCTTATTTCTCATTAAAATCTTATTCAATAATTCTTAATTATGGTAAATTCCAAGGAATTCTCAGTCACCTCATGGTTATTCCTATCAATCCTCGTAATTCTAAGACAATTCTTTGTAATTCTTCTTGAGTCTTTGCAAATTCCGGGTAATTCTTCAAAATTTCTCAGTAAACTACAGGTACTTAATTTTAATTCGTAGTAAATTCCAGGTGATTCCGGGACCGTTCCTGGTAATACGTCAATAATACCTAGCAATTCCTCGATATTCCTCGTAATTCTTCTTAATTCTTATTAAATCCAGGCAATGATCATTAATAGGAATTCGAGGCGGTCATTAATATTTATACCTCGCATTTCAGTTGAATAGCGACATAGGTGTCCTATTTTCGACTTGATGGCTTTCAAATTGTATGCAGTTTTTCAAAAGTAGCGTTTTGATAGAATGGATGAGACACGATTTTGGCGCGCTTTTTGATGAAATCGCATGCGATCTGAAAAGCGCAACTCGAGACTAGAGCCCCAGGATCAGCAATTTAATTCATTTATAAAGGCATATTTTTAAAATTGCCACCCATTTTAAAGATTGTGCCCATTTCAGATTTATAACGTCCTTGTTACATTCATTATTTTAATTTGATCGAAGTTGTACATCTACACCCTAAATTTGTTGGCTGTTGGACGAAAATAAACAGATATCAAAATGGACGGCAAATTTCAAGATGGCGCCATTACAGGTCAACAACGACCATACTATACACATTCAACATTCAATGCTTGAGCTAGTATCGACTAGTACGTTCTAGTTAGTTTGAAGGAAATCCAACGATAATAAGCACAATTTGAAAATGGTCACCTCATTTCAAGATGACGACCATTACACAATAATAACGACCTTCTTATATTCACCAATACGATTCGTTGTAATTGGTTCCTCTACTTTCTAAATTTGCAGAAATTTGGCCGAGAAAGCAACACGAGCGAGGTCGAATACTAAACTGTATTTGGATTTTGTGTGTCTGTTAGCCTGTATGTGTGTTTTTCTGTAAAGGACAAAAATAACTTTCCAGTTTTATTCCGATTTGCTTGAAAATTCTTAACGGGAGAGCTTTAGTGCATAAAATTATGCCATCAAACATTTTCGGAATTCTCTGCGTTTTTCGTCATAAGGCTAAGCCGATTTACAGCAATCGTTGAATTTATCATTAATACACCAAACCTCACCGATGTGGGAGAGATATCTAGATGAGCTGGTGAGGGAAAGATCAGGAAATGAATTTTGGAAACTTTGTAAGAATTCGTAAAAATCCAAATTTTTGAGTTGCTGCTACCATCTGTTCTGTCAGAAACAGCACAATGATGATTTTAAAAATTAATTCCCAGTGAGTTTTGACAATGACAACAGACCATACTGAAAATATGTCTCAGATTGACAGCATTAAAATACAAGAACGAGTTGATAGCATTGCCTGTAAAATGGCGACTTTTATTTTCACATCAAAGGGAATTTGACCAGCGATGCAGAAAATTAAAAATGTTCAAACACGTTCAGTAAGTAGTTGGATCATCGTTCTCCCAATGTAGTTAATGGATAACCTCCTGGTTGTTGGACATCTCTACCCCTAGATGGCGTTAAATTGCAATGGAAATGTCTAGAAATGTCGTCACCTTCTTTTTGAAAACCAGCGTTAGGACAAACACCTAAAAAATGTGAAATCAATTGTTTATCTTACTTCATCCTTTCCTTTCGTGCAAGTGAAAACTATCTATGTTGATACTGTTGGTGTAGATAGGTAATATTTACAAACTATTCGAAAAACGAATGGCACCATCGCTTATAGAATAATTTGAAATTCTGACTTTTCACGCAGTTTTCTCTAAGGGATGTTTTTAAAATCAGCGCCTTGCTTGCTGAGCGTTGAGTCTGCTTGGTATCGGCTTCCTTCACTTTTCCCATTTTCATGCTGAGATTAAAAACGACGTTATTCGAAGTTTACTAAGCACAAACATGGCCGACAGTAACAAAATCAGTTATTATATCTCTTTTCTCTGTTTTATCGCATTATTAGTAGCGTTTAAAATGATGAGAGGATAAAGACTAAGCAATTGAGCTGCTGGCAGATATCAAAATCGTACATATCACGCACGTATCATGAAGATTTATCGCTTGTATGATAATTGTTGCCGATTGTTGCTTCGCGGCAATGGCGCATGCGCATATCGTGCCCTCATATTGGTTGCGTAAGCTCAGCAAACTCAGCACCCTTTTTCCTCGCTTACTTGACTCGCCAGCGGCTACCAAGCCACTGACTTTAAAAACGCCGGAAAAGTTTCTCAGCGGCAAGCGGCTTGAATTAAAAAACGGGAAAGGTTGCCTTGCTTCCAAGCGGCTCGCAAGCCGCAGACTTTAAAAACATCCCTCTAGAGATGGAGGTACTCATTTTTCAAGCGTGTTGCTAAACATTATCCCTTTACGCAAAAGTTATAAAACTAGGGGTCACATTCGTTCGATGATTTACTGGCAGAAATATTGGACTAATTAGGAAACAGCTAATAAACGGATCATTCTATCCCAATTTTTAAATTTTTTTTTTAATTACGTTCTTACTCGCTTTTTATCTGTGGAAGATATCCTACCATAAGATAACTGGGTTGCGTTTTATCATGAGGCGCATATACACTCCGTCGTGTCCTTGTGGAAGTAATTTTTGGAGTCCTGATTAGTCACCTAATAACGAACCAAACGTAGTAAATACGTCAACTCTTGTTAGGTCGCGGTAGCATTGCGACAGATGGAAATAACAGTATCTAATCGAGGGGTAAGTTGCTCGTCAAACACGTACCTGGAATAAGACGCGATTTTGACGCAATCTTTATCATGTTTGCACACGACGTGGCCAATGATTCAGTCAAAATTGCGTCACATTCGAGGTTCGTGTTTGACAAGCAACTCGACCCAGGACTGCCAAAGGTGAAACAAGTACTCTTAGAACTCCTTCACACTTGGCCACCAAGTGGCACTTCTGTTTGGCCAGCCACACCACAGCACAATAGTACTTCTCTTGTTTGGTCATGATGCAGTACATTTGGTAGACTTGGTTATTTTGGTCAAATACATACGTTGGGTCTCTTAAGTCTACAATCAAAAGTTGATGCACGCAGGCCACTTTTTTTTTATTAACCTCTCAAAATCTGATGCAGGGTACCTATTTTTATTTTACGGGAAGGCGTGAATATTTTTTTTTCATTCACATGGAACTTATTTAGAAAAACGATGAATATTATGGAAAGGCATATGTTGGTATTTGGTGTCGGGTTTTGCAGTTGCTTCTGCTTCTTTCGGTTCCTGAAACACGTAGTGACTGAAAGTCGAAACACCCCTTGTTTTAGGTAATGCATTAGTTTAGTATGAATTTAATTTGTCTTTTGGTATCTGCTGTAATTTTAACAACTTTCTTTTTGTTTATGTTTATTTGCGTTTCTTAATCATTAATGATTGGTTCTAGTGGTTTTGGTGTTTTTCTTATTCATTACGTTAATAATTTTTTCCCTATTTATACGCTTCGTGCTGTGAGTCCGGCTGTACCGGATTCGATCATCGTCACGACATGATGTCATTTCCAGTGTTGAGGGTGGAGCTGCTGGCTCATTGCATAACTCGTTAGTTTTGGGCTTGTTGTATTTTTCCGTTGCACTTGTTCTCTGATGGAATAACTCAAGTTTTTGCTGCGATGTCAAGGAAGGACACTCATTACTGATCTTCATGTCAGGTTGTCCATCGATTAAGGTAACACTGTTCCTGTATGTCGATAGATATAATGCTTGGATTGTGCATTAAGCTATAGAATATTCAGTCACCGGTTGCAAAGAATTGCAGTAAACATTTTTCGAAGCGTTTTCTCTAGTGCGAGAATGATTTATTTCGTGTAGTAATATTGTCGTATTGCTAGTGTTTTCCATAAACATTCTGTCAACTTTGCCTTCGATTGCGTTGCAGAGGAATGATTGGTTATATTGGTGAGGAGTATCCCATTCTGCCTTAAATACTATTATTATCTAGAAGGTCATAATCCTGCTTATGCCGATGTTTGCTTTCCTCAGTTCGTCAATAATTGGCTATAACGAGGTTGTAAACTTTGCATTAGTCAATTTCTTCTAACTGGAGGCTATTGCACAATTGGAGTGGATTATTTCGTGGTGTTGTGTTAGACTAACTAAGCATCCCTTTTGCATTGATGGAAATAACTGTATTGTAATAATTAGTAGTTCTTCTCAATACTGATTAAATTCCGATTAGTTCTTATTAATTCCTCGAATTTCATTTTAATAGCAACCAGGTTACAATGTGATAATGATCAATTAACAAATATTTCCCAGTGAATAATCATAATAACACCAATCAACTATGCCGAAAACGTGTCCCAGATTGACGGCAAAAAAACACCGGAAGAGCATCCGATATTGCCATGGCGACCTTTGTCTTAACATCAACGAGATTTTTAAGAGCTACTGACACTAAAGGACGTTGAAACACTTTACGTAAATAGTGGGATCAACGTTCTCCCACTGTTGCTTGAAGGAATGGATAACCTCTTCATTATTGCACATCAGTACCCCCAACTGGCATTAAAGATCAGTAGATATGTCTGGAGGCATCACCTTTTCAAAATTTTTTACAGGACAGGAACCTAAATATGGTGAAATTATGAAATCATCTCTGTACTTTAATTGATCCTTCCTTTAATACGTGTGAAATTTATTTATTTTAGACTAAGATAAACAGCAGACGAGCCCAACAACGCTCCTAAAATCAGGACTTTAATAACGGTTGATGTGGGAAGGGAGTTGTTGCCTTCGTCTGTTATTTGTGTTACCATAGTGGAACAATTTTTTTGTCAGGTTGTACAGTTATTGTAAATAGCCAAAATATAGGAAAATGAATGGGTAAACTCGAAAAACGAGTGGCACTAGCTCTTATAAAATTTACGAATACCGCAAAATACGTTCTCATCAAGGCCCGCTGAGATAGGAGCTGTGCTCCACTCCAGGCCCGTCAGCTTTGTGTTAGTTAGCGAAAGACACGCCAGGAGCCGTCCAGTACCGTACGGCCTGAGAACCGAAGGGGATTGGTATCTGAACGAATGTATGCGGGAGAAGCCCGTTCTAGGGGCAACATCTCGCTAGGCTTCGTTTGATAATTATTCATCCTCTCTGTTTAAAGCGTAGCAGGTAGCGAAGTAAAATACGAAATTCAATAACGCATAGGTAGTATACATTAGTAATTGGTGTGTGGAAAGTATAGTAAAAAAGAAATACTGTTCATTCTCGTTGGCTGGCTTCCTTTATCCAAACTGGCTAACTTGTATCATTTATGGCGTATGGAATTGAAGGAAGGATTCTTTCCAGTAGAGAAAGCCCGAAAGAACGGGTTTGACTAATTAGTTTTTCCAAAAATACAGCCAGAAAGAAAGGAGAAAAAATGCATTCAGTGTGTGCAAGCATTATAACAAAATAATCTTGCTTTTGTCTTCAGACTGTCGGCGTCTCCACTCCATTTCATTACCTTTTTTTCTCCATTCTGGAAACGTGCCAGATACAATTAAACAGTTTTGTAGTAAAGGGATGGCAATGATGTTTTCCGCCACCCTTCCCCCCTACCAAAACCTAAACGAACCAAAATGGAATGATTAACTTGTTATTCTCAATGATCGTAAATTACTTCAGCCTCCAAGGCTCCGTTATGGATCCGGCTGGGGACTTGCCATCACTCCCCCAGACCCTCTAGCAGGATTTGTTAGTTTTTTTTTTAAACAATAAACCCGATACCTGTTTACTAACATCATCCCAATTATCTATAACCGTAGGGTTAGAGCACAAGTTAGATTTTTCCATTTTATTTTCATAAATATTTCTATGTGCACATGCTTTTCGAGAGGTAATATAAAGAATAACGATATCTTCAATAAACAAGCAATGCCGGGTATTGGTTTAGAATTTAAAGGTAAAAATTATTTGAAAGTTCAAACTTTTCTTTTCTTGGAGGGAAAGGGGGGGCGGCGGGGGGGGGGGGAGGTGTATCTTACTTTTGTTACGTTGCCCTTGGTTAATTTTGAGTAGTTTTAATGATTTTATTATGTTTTTTTGTAGTACTTTGCGTAAATTAAGATGGTGTCGTTTCTTATTCTCACGTTTGAAGGTACTTTACCACTGTACTTTCTTAAATTACTGAAAATTTCATTCTGTGTAACAGCCTTTTGTAGCACTGGTAAGCATTTGTCGGGGGAGGATACCACTGAACTAGTGCGAATTAAAATCGTGAAATATTTTAAGATAAACAAATGCATTTTAAGAAATCCTTAAATTAATATTTTAAGCTATTATTTAAACGTAACAAACATAACATTTTATGTTAAATCTATTATTTTAGACATTCCCCAACAGTGTTTATCTGCTGGGTATAAGCATGCAGTTTAATGTATTATTTTAGATTAACGCAAACGTTTTTCCCAAAATGGAATACGGCTATCGGTCGCTCTCTTTTTTTTGTTATATACCTACCCCACCCCGTATTCATAGAGTTCACTTGTCCGGCTTGGACAACTCCCATTGGCCTGCAGGCCGTACGGTACTCAACGGCTCCTGGTGGCATTTTGATTAACCTACGCAAAGCAACGCAATCGACTTCTACAGGAGAGGGCTTCTCCTGCTTACAATTCGTTCAGATACCAATTCCCTTCAGTTCTCAGGCCGTACGGTACTGGACGGCTCCTGGCGTGTCTTTCGCTAACTAAAACAAAGCTGACGGGCCAGGAGTGGAGCACAGCTACTATCTCAGCGGGCCTTGGTTCTCATTCATACAGTTCATAAATATCATCACAGGTGGCGCACTCGTCTTTCTAACATTTTGCTTAATATTATCACTTTACAAAAAGTTATAAAAGTTGGTGTAACATTCGTCCGATGGTTTAATGGCAGAAATAGTGGGCTAATTAGGGAACCACAAATTAGCAAATTATTCCATTTCTAATTTTTTTAATTCCTTGAATTAAGATTTGTTCTGCTTTTATTTGTTGCAGGTATCTAGCCATAAATTGACATGATTTCGTTCAATCGATCAGTCATATTTCTGTAAGTGAATGATACTGTGAAACAATTTTTGAAGGCCGTGTTATCTGGCTAATAATTATTGAAAATCAGAAAATCCGGCATATCGTTATATTGATTCAACATGAGCTCCGTACAAGTAACCCAGGCGATACCTTATATTAAAAAAAAACATCATCTATAGGTGACATTTATATTCCCAAAAACTGTTGCGTTGTCATTGCTGATATGTTGTGACGTGACATGAAGGTTGGTGGAAATTCCGTTTGGTAACGAGATCATTAGCAGATACAGAAAGTTGGTTGGTAGGGGGTAGGGGTGATTTTCACAACAAAATTAGACTAATTTTTTCTTTGCTATTTACCGTCCTCCTACATCTTTCACGGTTACATACTACCCCTTATTTTCAGTCCTATCTCTTGGAATAATAGTTAGGTAATGGAAGCAAAAAGGTTAATGTAATTTCAAAGTACACTAATTCTACCGAAGTTTCCAGTGCCTAGCTGTGACAATGTTCTAATTAAAAACTGCATTTCCGCCAGGAAATCATGAATAAGTTTTTTTTATATAATAACAATTCCAACTTCGTTGTGCATATTTATGCTAACAAACTTAAATTTCAAAACTTTTAAAGACAAATAAAAATGTGGAGTATGAATGAATGAATTAGATGTAAGAGTGGATTGTTTATGCGTGGCACGGAGCACCTTGCAGGTAGCGTTATCAATTAAAGTCACCACAAGAACGTCCGGTTGTTTCTTGAAGAAGTAACCTACTCAACGCAGCGTTTTTTCAATGCGTTTAGACCATTTCTTTTAGTGAATTTAATTTTACTATTTAATATTGCCACAACACACTGTCCCTACTGTCTAGCAAGAGACGTTACGTCGAATTTGTTTTCGACGTTTTCACATACAATTTTATTAATTGTTTTTTCTTGGTGGGGGGGGGTCGTCGCATCTTCTGAGCCCCCCCCCCCTTGGATCCACCCTTGAACATGACGTGCGTCGATTACCAACTGATCGCGAGTTTCGAATCAAACAAATCCAAGGGCCAGCTAAGCTACTACATGCAAATATGTGTATGGAGAATTTATCTTTACACAAATAACTTTTATATTAACGGGACGTTGAAACAATTTGGGGAATTCCACCTTATTTTAAAAGGCTGGGCGCTTATTGTGTCAACTTTATTGATACGCAGTGTCTGATTCTATCTGTTCAGTTCGGTGACTTATTTTTTAAAGGAAAAGTGTTATACGGTAAATGGTACTCCCAGAAAATCCCTACCAAATAACGTATATCTTTTCCGTTACTCGTTTGTACAAGTCAAGGAAGATTACAGGTTCGCTCACCGTTTTAGTGAGTCACTCTCTAATTGATCGTGAAGGGAGCTAGGGGTCTAACTTTTTGACAATAGTTTATTATTTACTTAAGTTTAACAAAATATAAATGCGAATGGTAAGTCTCAGTACAATAAGTGACGAAATAACTTCTACGGTTATAACAACGTGCGGTTGTCTATAAATTTGTCTCTTATAGAAGTAAGATGGAAAGAGGGAGTGTCACTAGTCACCGTACGTGCGTCACTATAATATTAATTTGGCTAAGGTTCTGAATGAAGATGGCAAATGAAGTATTAGCATTAATGAAGAGGCAAACTTCCAATATAAATATTCGATCCAACTCACCCATTTAGGACATAAAGCCGTAGTTCTTGGCCGTCGACCCATTTGGCTGGTTTGACATATTCCAGGGTTGATGATAGTTTTTAGGAGTCCATCAGGAAGTGTGAGGAAGTCTAGTTGCATGGCCTTTTGGGGTTTTATATCGTCCTGTACCGGAACATTAATTTTGCTAAATCATCCTTCGTATGGTGA
>JAHWFP010077048.1:95382-112525 GCA_023313725.1 Lithobius niger
ACGTTTTCTTGACGTTGTTGGGGCGTAGTGTCTGGCGCAGCTTTCTGTAGACGTACACTTTTCGTGGTACCTGGTTTTTGTGCAGCAGGTGATGTACGATGCTGACGAGTTGCATGAGCAGAACTTGGAATTCTTTTCGTTGATACAGGAATCCTAGACTTTGAAGGTGTGGGATCATAGCGAGTCAGAGCCTGTAGTAAAGTAGGTGCTCTTAAACCTGGTCGTCGTAGCGTTCTCGTAAAAACTGAGGGTATGCGCGTGGGTGGAGTCTGACGGATTGGTTCATGAGTAAACCTATGATCATCTTCATCTGCCAAAAATGGCGTTGAGTCCGAATGGCTGGTACGTTTGCATGGTGTTCCGGCCTTCTTTGCCGGTTGATTGCGAGTCTGTCTACGGAGCAAAGGAACGGGTGGTAATTTACGCTGTTCAATCTGTCTGTTGCTTCTTCTGAGCGGTGCCGTACGATCCACTCTTGACCTAGTCATGTCCGTACGATCAGCTGATGACATCACGTCGTCATTCACATCTTCTGCAATGCTACCGTCCGAACTTGCCGATGTGACTGATGTAGTACTAAGGCGATTCCACTGGGGAAATGGGCCTGACGGCACATAATGCTTCATCTTTGCAACATGTACGATTTGCTTTCCTTCCTGTCCTGACATTAACTGCACCTCAAAATACACAGGTGACGTTTGACGCAAAATCCGAAATGGACCTGTCCACCTGTATTTCAAAGTTTTGCTTGCATGTTTGCCGATTTTAGGGGAATGCAATAGTACCAAATGTCCAACTTTGAATGGTTTACGAATATTTGGCCCTTTGTCTGTCTGTTGAAAAGCATCTCTTCCTAATTTTTCTTGTGCAAGTTGAAACGCAGCTTTTATTTGGTGAGTAGCGTTATTCACGACGTCGTCATGGTTGTAGATAGGTCCTTGCTTTGATTTCAACAATTCCAAAGGTAAAGTCGGGTCAATGCCGTACAAAAGATGATGGGGGCTGGTTTGTAATTCACTATGTACAGCCGTACGCATAGCAAACAATGCATAATCCAGGCAACAATCCCATTGTGTTTGGTCATGCTCACTGAGCTGACTAACAATGTCTACTAGAATGTCGTTTTGTTGTTGCACCATACGTTGTCGGTGAGAACTAAGGTCAGGTATATTCGTTTGTTTGATGCCTAATTTAGCACTCATGTCCATGAAAATACCTTTTAATCTTTTGTTTTCTGAAAGGCCGACTCGGGGAATGGCATACCTTGGGGAAAAATTTACTACACAAAACATCAACAATGGTCTCCTTACGTTGGTTAGGAATTGCAAAACTTTCCTGGCAAAGGGTTAATTCGTCCGTGATGACCAAAAGAAATTTATTTCCTGTCTGTGATGTCACTGCGGGACCATAGATTTCAATGTGCACTAATTCCCAGGGTCGGGTGGGTAAAGGATTCGGCGTTTAAGTTGTGACCGTCTGCCAGTTCCTGTTCTGTTGGCATACAGCACACTCCTTGTAGAATCGTATGGCGTCAGCCCTCCAATTAATCCAATAATATCATTTTGCTAATGCATATGCTAGTTTCTCGTATAGCTGAGGTGTTTATTAAACTGACCAATATGCAATTCACGAAGTAGAGATCCTCTAAGTGCTTCAGGCACATACAACTGATCATGTATGGTGTCGCCCTTCCAAAATTCTTTCGGGTTTGCTTTCCTGTAAAGAAGATTCTTCTCGGGATCCATACAAAATTGAGAGATTGGAAGTGAATTTAGCTTTCCTCTGTCATATGTACGTCCTTCGAAATAATCAATTAATGGTGCTGCAATTTTGTCCTTTAGTTGGTTTTGTCTGATAAAATCTGCTGACCATTCTTCGATTTGTAGTTTGTTTAAAGAAAGCAGCCCTTGATTTTCTAGACTGTCTGATGATTTCTCTGATGCGGACCCTAGTGAAGTTATGTCCCGTGTAAGAGGATCTGCTCTATTTGTTTTTCCAGGTTTATATTCTATGGTAAAGTTGTAACTAGTCAAGGTCGCACGCCATCTTGCCAACATGGGTTCTGTGTGGCGCTTGTCTAATAGAAATTTCAGCGGTTGATGGTCGACATAAAGGAAAAAATGTCTGCCAGCCAGATAGTATTCAAAGGATTTGATTGCAAATAAAACTGCCAATGCTTCTCTGCGTAAAGTATCATAATTTCGTTCACCGCCTCGAAGTCTTCTAGAAGCATATGCCACAGGATGTCGTTGTCCGTCAACATCCTGCTCAAGCACGCCCGCAATCGAAAAATTGGACGCATCGGATGTCACAAAAAAGGGTTTATCAAAATCAGGTAGTATCAGTGTCGGCTCAGTGGTTAGAGCAATCTTCAAATCGTTGAAAGCTTTCTCGCATTGTGGAGTCCAGATGAAAGGGGTGTCCTTACGTGTCAAATAATATAAAGGATTGCAAATTTGACTGCATGAGCTGATAAAGTGCCTATAATAGCCCACAAGGCCCAAAAAGGCTCGAACACTTTTCTTCGTATTTGGCGTGGGAAAATCTCTGACTGCTTTTATCTTAGATTCATTCGGTTGTATCACACCTTCCGAGATTTCATGACCTAAAAACAATACTTTCTTTGCTGCAAGCACACATTTAGATGGCTTAATTTTAAGACCTGCTTGTCTCAAACGTTTCAAAACATCCTCCAAGTCTTTAATATGAGTCTGGAGATCGGCGCTAGAGATTAAAAGATCATCCATGAAAACAGTAGCTGATTTTCCTATAAGGTCGTGGAGGGCTTCGCATACTACCCTGCTGAACTCGGGTACAGCGGACGCAACTCCCATCGGTAACCTGTTGAAGCAATATTGTTGCGTGTAAACTCCTGCAATTGAGAAGGCTAGACAGCGTTTTGAGTCTTCATGAACAGGAACTTGAAAATAACCGCTGAATAAGTCTAGAGTAGAAAATACTCTCTTTCGTTCAACTGCTTGAATTAGCATATTGATGTGAGGTAGTGGAAATTTTGGTAACACTACATGTCGATTAAGAGCTCTGTAGTCAATGACCAGACGAAGTTCTCCATTCTTCTTAGGAACTAACATGGCCGGAGCGTTGTAGGGGGAAAGGCACTTAGTGGTAATCCCTGCGTCTTCAAGTTCTTTTAATTTTTGCATCATTTCTTTTTCATATTTTTGGGGTACCGGATATGGTCTCATAAAGATTGGTTGGTTCGTAGTCAGTTCTATCTTTACAGGTGGTACTTTGGAATGGCCAAAATCAGTATAACGCATGGCAAATACATCTGGGTAACGAGAAAACATGTTGCGAATGGCTTCTTGATCGTTCTAATGCAAATGACCCAAATCAAACTGTTGTGTGCTAAAAGGTGGTAGTTGGTTCCCTTCACAATGCCTCGGAAAAATTTCTGCTGTGGTTAACTCTTCACATGATCCAACAATAACACCTTTGTTCAGGGAACGGGCCTGTCTAGAGTGATTTGTGACACAATACCGTCCTCATTGCTATGAAGTGATATGACTGCAGCTACTAAACGAATCGGATGTTTACGATCCAATCTTGGCATTAGCTCACAAATGGAAGGTGTAGTAGGACCTTTAATAGTGACTTTAGCTAGTCTGCTGCTCCTAGGAGGCATGTAAATATCTTGAGCCAATTCCACATTTGCTTGTAAAGGTTTGGCGGAACTTGTTATAGATATCCCGGCTGTTACTGCCAGACCTTCATAGCCTAACTCATAAATAGTTAAATCATGCTGTTGCGAACGGACACAGCGGTCTTTTGCGTGATAAACGAGCCCTAATTTCCGCATCGCGCCCACTCCTAATAATAGCTCATGAGTGCGAGACAATGGTTGGAATGGTTCATAGAAAGTGAGTAAGAAAAATTTCGTACCCAATTCAAGTTCCAATAGGTACTTTGCAAGTAGTGGATACGGTGCGTTTGCAACTGTCCTAGCTGTAACATGTAGCGGGAGTTTTGTCAAAGGAACACCTTTTTCCTTTAAAACATTTACTACATCCCTAGAGATCAGCGATAACTGACTTCCACTATCCAATAAAATTCTGTAATCAGTACCGTTTATGGTACAAGGAAGTATAGGCAACCTCGGAAGTACTGACGAGGCACTAGAGCTTTTTGTGTAGGCTGGCTGGCAAAACTTAGGTTTTCCGGAAGGGTTTATAGCTGAATCTTGATGACGAGACGAAGGTGATAGTCCTTCCTGGTACTGCAGGTGCGAATTTCCGGTGCTTGGTTGCCTGGTGACAAGCCTTGCATAGGAAGTGGCTTGGCCATGAAGGAACGTTGATTTCCTGTGTTGCGTGCTGCTTGACTGTAAGAATGATTTCTGGTTTGCCTTGACAAATCATACAATCGCTGATTCGGAACTAATAAATACCTTTCACGCAACCGACAATCACGGTCAAAATGAATAAATTTCCCGCAAAAATAACACCTTAATTGTTGTCGGTGCGAAGCTTGTGTCTGTAGAAATCGTGGAGACAATTTCATAAATTGTTGAGAAAAATACGCCTCGGGCGGCAAGTACTGGGTGGGCGCCG
Organism: Lithobius niger; assembly: GCA_023313725.1. Classification (NCBI taxonomy): domain Eukaryota; kingdom Metazoa; phylum Arthropoda; class Chilopoda; order Lithobiomorpha; family Lithobiidae; genus Lithobius; species Lithobius niger. Next base: position 99,954 of record JAHWFP010077048.1, read on the forward strand.
TGTCGTCTTGTTGCGGCGTAAAAAATTCCAATGCGTTGGATAACAGAAGATCTTGTGGCCATTGTTGTCGAAGCCCATTATTGTCCAATTTCAAATTGCAGTGGTCTTCTTCACTGTAAGTTAGTTGCACTCTTGTTTCTTGATCCAAAACTTGTTCCAATTTATTAATACGAAGTAAGATGTCATCAGCCACGTCCTGATTGTTAACTGCCGAATGGCGTGCTGTTGCGTTGTTGAATGACGCCGATTTTACAACAGAAATGGCGTTCTCCTCAATAATGGTAAAATTTAAAGCTTCACTCATCGTGTTCGGATTTTTCGACAATAGATGGCGTCGAATATTAGCTCGTGAACCTGTACAAAACTGGGCTAAAATAAATGCATGGTTTTCTCGTTGGGCGGCATCTGTATAAGCCAGTATTTCACCAGGAGTAGCGTTTGGAGGTGGAGTTGATGTTTGTTGCAGAATGTCTTCACCTTCTCGCTGAATTCGTGTAGCCCATGTTCGAACATCTTCGGAATCTTCTTGTTGAAGTGACATAAATTTATTTAGTAGTATGCCTAGCGGAATAATCGGTTCGAATCTGTTTCCAATTCGTGTACAGTGGTCCAATTCGTGTGATACCGAAGGTGTGTCCCTACAAAAAGTCGCAGCTGCGCCACGTAGCTTGCTACGGAGCACAGCCAACTGTAAGTCATCTGTCCATCCGGCTAAAATACTAGTATCCTTGATGGATTGCATAAATTGTTCCAAACTAGCCTTACTTTGCGACGTAGTACCATCATAAGTCGGCACGAGAGTTAAGTAACCATCAACAAGTGGCGGTGGGGTCGGTGCTGTAGGAGCCATGATGATGAAAAGTGTTTACTCGGCAAAAATGACGAGTATAAAAGTTCGGTCACTTTACTAATAGATAGTTACGTCACTATAGTCGTCAAACCGTTTTACATCAATAAAATCACTAATGATTCGGCTCTACCACTGAGCACTTTTGTAAATTACGCACCACAACCTCGTAGAATCACAAACGAACTTGGCACAAATAGCTAAATACTCTCCACAGCGTACCAAAACACGTAGTTCAGCAAAAAAAAAAAAACTTAGAAATTAACACAAAGTCACGTGCTTGTACTCTTAGATCAAATGTGTACACTTACTCGAAGTGAACGAGAGAACTGTGGGTGGAGGGGGGGGGGGATATCACAATAGTGGAAAAAGAATTGATTTCTACCGCTTCGGGGAAGAGAAAAAAAAATCTACCCAAGCCAAAGAGAGTTAAAAGTTGCGGATGTCAATGTTATAATCTGATTAGGGAAAAAAAACCTGTCGCTTTGAGGGAATTAAAAAAAAAATTAATTACACACGAACAAAAAGAGAGTTACAAAAATGTCGCGGACGCCAGTGTTATACGGTAAATGGTACTCCCAGAAAATCCTACCAAATATCGTATACCTTTTCCGTTACTCGTTCGTACAGATATCGGAAGATTACAGGTTCGCTCACCGTTTTAGTGAGTCACTCTCTAATTGATCGTAGAGGGAGCTAGGGGTCTAACTTTTTGACAATAGTTTATTCTTTACTTAAGTTTAACAAAATATAAATACGAATGGTAAGTCTCAGTACAATAAATGACGAAATAGCTTCTACAATAATTACAACGTCTGGTTGTCTATAAATTTGTCTCTTATAGAAGAAAGATGGAAAGAGGGAGTGTCACTAGTCACCGTAGGTGCGTCACTATAATATTAATTTGGCTAAGGTTCTTAATGAAGATGCCAAGTGAACTAGTAGCATTAATGCAGAGGCAAACTTCCAATATAAACATTCGATCCAACTCACCCATTTAGAACATAAAGCCGTAGTTCTTGGCCGTCGACCCATTTGGCTGGTTTGACATATTCCAGGGTTGATGATAGTTTTTAGAAGTCCATCAGGAAGTGTGAGGAAGTCTAGTTGTATCGCCTTTTGGGGTTTTATATCGTCCTGTACCGGAACATTAATTTTGCCAAATCAAAATCATCCTTCGTATGGTGAGTTGCTGTTTTTGAATATTCTAGTGACTTCTACCTACGTTTCATGATGCAATTTCACATCTCTTTTGCAAAGTCTACTAACGGATGTAAGGATCCGTTTCTTGAATGGTTCCGACACTTGCTCCTTCGCAATTTGAAATGAATTGCAATTTCTATAATGACTAATGATGACAATCGAAAAACACAATAAAAAATAAAATAAACAGTTCTTAAATTTCTATTTAGGCTAACTATAATATATCATAAATGCTATAATAAAAGTAAAATAAAATAAATTCAATAGTTGCATCTATAAAAGGTGCAAAGTGATTTAGATATTTCATATCTGTAGTAATTGTCCTTCTTAATCACACATAAAAGTTCTAGAGTTCACCAGATATAAGGGGATGTATTTCATCTTTATTTATTCATCCCTTCTTTGTATATGCTGTCTTCTCTGTAATGTAAGCAGTTCTGTTTGTAACTGGTTTATAGTTTATGATGCTCGATGTAAGTACCCATGGATGTTAGTCTTGAGGTTGAATTGGTAGGGGAGGGGTGTAGTATTGTCTTTGCTATCTTGTCACATAAATGATCGTGACGTTTTTCGTAAAAATTATTTAGTGTGAGAGGTCGTAAAAACCTAATTGTGACCAAAATTCTGTTTTTTTGCTGTATACATTTTATTTACAAATTATCACCCCCCCCCTCCCCCGTGGAGCCACCCCTGATGATGATTCTATCTTTCATGGAGCAAGATGGCTTGATTGTTAGCACAACTCTCATGCACAAGAGATCCCAGCTTCTAGCTTGATCTCAGCCACCCTGGTATTTTTGGTGATGAAAATGGCCTGTACTCGTGTCGATGGTGGCATGTAACAGATCTAGGGATGTTCCATTGGAATCACCTAGCAAATTATAAAATATAGATAAAAGATAGATAGCAAATTATAGAAGATAGATAAAACTTGCTACAACGAGCGTCAGTTTATTTGTTGTTAAAGAAGCACTTTTGAAGTTTACTGTAGTAGTAGACACCATAGCATTCTTCGTACTCTCCGTGATAAATGTGAAGATTGCATAGACACTACATAACACACATGAATAAGACTTGAATACACGTTATATAGACTTTAACTTGGGTTACCGTCGTTGATAAAGTTGGTTTCCTGACAGGACGCAGCAACTCACAAGTACATAACAACAACTTGACTTTAATTTGCGGCCAAAATTTCACCTAATGGTCTTGGTCACAATAAAAAATAACCCCTGAAGAAAGGGGAAGTTAAAAGGCAGTACACACTATATCGCCATATTAGAATGACGACTCCAATATGGCGACATAATGTGCACTGCATTTTATTTTCCCCCGTCTAGGTTTTTTTTAATGTTATCAATTCCATAGAGTGCAATTTTGGGTGAAAATTAAAGTTAATTTGTTATGTGGTTGTGAGGTGCTGCGTCCTGTCAGGGGAGGGGGGGGGGGGACAACTTTATTGAAGGCATCCTCTTTCCCACACAATTTTTCTGTCGTGGACTACTGTATCTGGCTACAGCCTTCGAATATGGCCACCAGATTTTCTTGCGACTACAGCTGGTTGACCAAAGAGTTTTACTAATCCAAGTTTACAAAAACCAAATTCACTACAATTTACTACATTTTTTTTAGCCCAACCTACGATCACCTCTTTTAAATATAGTTCACCTAAAACAGTCTTTCACTACGTTAATACCGCGTTTGAAGGTTGAATGAAAAATCTGAAAATTGCTTACTGCCTAATTTCAATGTTTTAATTTAACCTTCATTCTTAGTCGGCGGGATTAACTTGTAGAAGGCGCTTGGCGTTTGAGATCACGACAGTGGCGTAACGTGCAGGGTGCGAAGGGTGCAGCTGCAAGGAGGCCCACGCTTTAAGGACAATAGAGGGGGGGGGGGGGGAGAAACACACAAATTAAAAAAAAACGAAATAAAGCAAAAGCGACAGAGGGAGAGAGCGAGCAACAGAAAGAGAGAGAGCGCGAAAAGGGAAGACTGAGAGAAAAATAATAGAGATAAATAATAAAAAAAAACACCCGTCGTAGCATCCGGGGACTGCTGTAGACACGAAAGTAAATGAACCTTATCTTCGAAATAAATTATTAATTTTACAGCTTTAATGTTGGTTTACGTCTCAGTTATTATTGCTTGTATCCACGGGCTGCCCAATCCTTGTCCTGTATTTCTCCGCATATATCAGCATGTAAAAACAGCAATGCAGACGTGTGGAAAGTTTGCTCTATTTTTCTTGCCTGTTCCCGTTTCCGTGCAGGTGTCAACTGCAGAACGATCGTTTTCGAACACTTAATCTAAAGCTGAGTCCATACTTGACCCCCAACACCGCGTTTGGAATCTGGGCCCAGACTTTCAAACTAGGCAACACAAAAAGAGAAAACCCGAAACCCCATACCCCATCCACACAGGATCCCGAAATCGCGGCCAGGGCCCGGGCTTCAATAACTTGTTCCTCACTACAGTATTTTCGGCGCTGTCGTTGTGCTTTCTCCGCTCCCCTTCTGTGCTTTCTTTTTATCTCGATATTATTTATCAGCACTTTGCAGTCCAAACGTTTCCATAAAGCGCTGTCCCGCACACCGACCACGTCCACACTTGACATATACACGTAGTCGCGGTCTAAAGTCCCGCTTTTGACCAGGACATGAAGGTCCAGGTCAGGCCCAGTGTGGACAAATCTGGCTCAGACCCCGGTTTTTCTAAGTGAGGACGGGGTTTAATTTACAAAGCAGCGTAATACAAGACCGGTTAACAGGTCTTTCTCATATTGTCGATCGAAAATCATCGTGCAAGGAAAATTTACTTCAATTTTACATTTCGGAGATGGGGGGGGGGGGGGGGGTAATGAGACGGGTGGAGGGGGAAGTGACAGGGCGGGGCAGGCAGGGGACTTGATACCATTTACCAAGCATATGTGGTCCTTAGACTTATGGGATGGTGCGAGGGAAGGAGGGGGGGTTTGCTCCAATTTCTTGCACCACGGATCACGCTGACTAATTAGGCCACTGTATCACGACTTCAAATGGCAAAAAAAAAATAGGCAGGAATCAGTAACAAGATTTGTTTTGGAAAGATATCACATTCTTTTGTCCAAATTGATAAGTTCCAGTCTGAGCAGAATTAGATGGTAACAAGTAATAAATAATTACATGGGTGAATAGATTTTCTCACGAAGTAACTGTATAGCTGAAGATGTTGAGGGTTCTTTTACGTATTAAAGTCCTTTGTCTACAGCATTAACACAAACATTTATGTTGTCTACTCACTAAACCCAGTAAATATAGTGAATAATTTCCCAAGCTTTCTGGCTCATCAGTAAATAGTATTCAACACCAGAAAATCCTGTTGAATACTATTCAACGCTGATGTATATACGTGATGACTTCATTTGCACCAATAACAGGACAGCATTGATGGCCAATAACTCCAATTTATAAGGACGAAGCGTTTCTAACAATTTGCAGTAGTACTGTGATACCTAATTTTAAATATATGTGTCACGAATGAGTTGTTGAAATATGTCGAGATAAAAGCAATGTCGTAGAGAAAAATTAAGCAAAATTAAGTGTATGCTTCATTAGCTCCTGGTAAAATCTACTACCTTCTCCAACAAAACGTTTGTAATGTTAAGATTGTTTGATAATCTATTTACGGTAGTTCACGTTGCATAAAGTCGGCGATATAACATTTTTAGTGCAACCTTTGCAACGTCGAATGCAGACCCAACACAAGCAATTGGTGCAACAGCATCAAAACGAACCTAGTAAAATTCGAATAGAGGGCTCCCGAGAGCACTTCGTATTCGAAAATCACAGCACGCTTCTGCCGCTATGCCATTACCTCTTCACCTTTAAATAGGCTTAGGACGGTCCGTATCTAATTTAAACGATTTCGGTTAGGTTTATGGAAGGACTAGATCCCCACCTTTCAGAAAATCCTAAGTATGTCTATTTCGGGCTATTACAGTGGTCGCAAGAGCACTTTGAATTCGAAAATCACCTTACGTTTTCGCCGCTATTCCATTCTCTCTTCACCTTTAAATGGGCATAGTTCGGTCCGTATCTAAGTTAAACGAATTCATTTAGGGTTGCTGGAAAGAATCGATCACCACCTTTCAGAAAATCCTAAGCATGTCCATTTCGGGCTATTAGAGGGTTCCCAAGAGCACTTTGAATTCGAAAATGACTTTATGATTTTGCCACTATGCCATTTCCTCTTCACTTTTAAATAGACTTCAGACGGTTCGTATCTAAGTTAAACGATTTTGGTTAGGGTTGAAGGAAACAATATATCACCACCTTTCAGAAAATTCTAACCATATCCATTTCGGGCTATTAGAGGGCTCCCGAGATCACTTTGAATTCGAAAATCACCACACGCTTTCGCCGATATCCCATTACCTCTTCACTTTAAATGGGTTTCGGACGTTCCGTATCTAAGTTAAACGATTTCAGTTAGGGTTGATGGAAAGAATAGCTCACCAACTTTCAGAAAATACAAAGCATGTCCATTTCAGGCTATTAGAGGGCTCCCGAGATGATTTTGAATTCGAAAATCACCACACGCTTTTGCACTATGCCATTATCTTTTCACCTTTAAATGAGCGTATGACGGTACCTTTTTAATAACTACAGATGCAAATCTATTTACGTTGCCTTTTGGACTTATATGTCAGACTGACTGAGCGTGGAATCGAACCCACGACCTTTGAGACCAAAGGCCGAATTCCTACCGCTATGTCATACTGAAACCGCCTTTTTCAAGAGTCAAATAAATACAGATGCAAACTTATTTACGTTGCATTTTGAACTTATATGTCAGACTGACTGAGCGGGGAATCGAATCCACGACCTTTGAGACCAAAGGCCGAATTCCTACCGCTGTGCCATAATGACACGGCCCTTTTCAAGAATCAAATATTTACAGATGGAAACTTAGTTACGTAGCATTTTGGACTTATATGTCAGAATGCCAGATCGGGTTATCAAACCCACGACCTTTGAACACAAAGGCCAAAGTCTTACCGCTGAGCCATACTGACACGGCCTCAGCAGTAGGACTTCGGCCTTTGGTTTCAAAGGTCATGGGTTCGACTCCCCGCTCAGCCAGTCTGACATATAAGTCCAAAATACAATGTAAATAAGTTTGCATCTGTATTTATTTGACTCTTGAAAAAGGACGTGTCGGTATGGCACAGCGGTAGGAATTCGGCCTTTGGTTTCAAAGGTCGTGGGTTGGATTCCCCGCTCAGCCATTCTGACATATAAGTCCAAAATGCAACGTAAATAAGTTTGCATCTGTATTTATTTGACTCTTGAAAAAGGACGTGTCGGTATGGCACAGCGGTAGGAATTCGGCCTTTGGGTTCAAAGGTCGTGGGTTCGATTTCCCGCTACATCAGTCTGACATATAAGTCCAAAAGGCAAGGTAAATAGGTTTGCATCTGTATTTATTAAAAGGGTACCGTCATACTCTCATTTAAAGGTGAAAAGGTAATGGCATAGCGGCAAAAGCGTGTGGTGATTTTCTAATTCAAAGTGATCTCGGTAACCCGCTAATAGCCTGAAATGGACATGCTTTGGATTTTCTGAAAGGTAGATAGCTATTCTTTCCATCAACCCTAACCGAAATCGTTTAACTTAGATACGCAACGTCCGAAACCGATTTAAAGGTGAATAGGTAATGGAATATCGGCGAAAGCGTGTGGTGATTATCGAATTCAAAGTGCTCTCGGGAGCCCTCTAATAGCCCTAAATGGACATACTTAGGCTTTTCTTAAAGGTGGTGATCTATTCCTTCCATCGACTCTAACCGAAATCGTTTAACTTAGATACGGACCGGCCTTAGGGCCGGTTGCGCCAACGCCAGTTAAAGCGATAGTTAAGTAACTGTAGGTTAAATATAACGAAAGTTCAGATCAAGGGTTAAGCAATTTCTGTTGCACCAACTAACTGCAAAGCAAAATTAACTCTAGTTAACTAACTGGGACGTTAACTGAGCCTACGGAAGCCTTGTGCAGATTTCCCACCGGCTTTTAGTAATATCCAAGATGGCGGCGCCCACAGAAACAGCAGCACGAGCTACGAATGATATTGAAAATAGCCCTGTGGGAAGTAAAAAACGTAAACGGGGCCCAAACCTCACAGAAAACGATAAAGTGCTGATCGTAGATCTTGTCCTAAAATATGGAAACATAATAGAAAAAAGAACCGACGCAGTTAACGACACTTCAGAATGATGAAGCGTGGGGGAAGGTGGAAGCCGACTACAATGCTGTCAGCTCCACGAAACGAACGAAGCTGCAACTGAAACAGGCCTACGACAATGTTAAGAATAATGCCAAAAAGGAATATCTTCTAGTGACAACATACAGCAAAAAAAAAACAAACAAAAAAAAACAGGCGGTGGAGACTTCGTTAAGAACGTTAGCCAGGTATCTGAGAAGGTACTGGGCATCCTGGGGAATCGTGCTACACCACTGCAAAACAGCTATGACTGCGATGCCGAATGCAGTCTGGATGAAGGTAATTCGCTACAGTCACGATGTTAAGCATCGTGGTCATTATTAGGAAGGGTGAGAAGACTTCATCGACTTTCTTTGCAGATGCGTGTTTCAGTAATAATGGCATTGATTTTTCGAGGGAAAGTACCAGCCAGCAGGAAACGAAAAGCCAGCTACTTCAAACGTACAATGTGTTAAGTGACGGCATCTTGGAGTTAGATGTTTCGAATCCACCACAAGAGGTTGTCACATTATCACTTGTTCAAGTGGGTAGCTCGCTGCAGGGCCCTTTGCCGTTCTCACTGATTATATCTGCCTGTGCTAAATCTGCATTGTGGGTTAGGCATCGTCACAAGCCCCTTGTGGCAAGGGTGATGTGACATAGATTATAACAGCTTCCCTCTTGCACAACAGCCTGTAAACGTCCACTATTCAAGCAGGATCTACATCGGGGGGGGGGGGAGAATGAGCCCTCCAGATTCCGTGGCCCCCTCTCATGGGGAAAACTTTCGGAGAAAGCCACACAAAGTCAGAAAGGGGATCTTAGGGTGCTATTAGCACAACCAGAGTATTCAAAGGCAGGCAAGGCCAAACCTCCATATTCAGCTTCTGGAGCACACTTATTTCACACATTCTCAAGGAATTTATGTAGTATCAAGACACGTTTGTTAATACGCGCGAGTTAGGGCAATTGTCCCATTTGCCCACCTGTAAATCCATTCCTGCAATAGAGATGTCACGTAAGCAATCCTGTCTAAATGGGGCAAAGCGCCGAACGAGATGAACCGGAGTGGGTTTCTCTGGTTTCTTTGGGGGTGGTAGAGTGGGGGAGTGTGGGGAAACCAATCATGCAGCTGTAATATTATTTATTTACCGATATCCCCATCTCAGCCCTCTTGTAACGTTACAAGGATGCAGGAACATAACAATGAAAGAGGGCTGTTCTCTACACCGGTTATTTTCTAAACGCCCATTGTGCAAATTTGATTACTTTCTAAACGGCAAGTTATTTTCCACCACTGAAAAACACTGTAAACGGGCTATATCGGTAAAATTTCAAGCATTAAAATACATTACAATACGACACCCATTGTGAAAATTTAAAGTTGCTCGTTAAAACTTTCTTTAAAATCTGCAGTTTCGGCGGTACATTTTTGTTTGATTGTGGACATGGTTAGTTTCCATGTAAAATGTTAGACACACCGACAAGGGCGCCCGTTGAACAACAAACAAAACAAAAAGGAGGGGGGGGGTGGAGCTTTTTTTGAGGACCTTTTTTTGGGACGTGCCTTATTTTGGCCAAATCGGTGTAACAGATCATCAAAAAAGCCTTTGTTTAAACGTTTTTGATTTTTTTTATAGATTTTCTTCACGGATTTGTCTACCAAAAGGGCAAGAAGGCAAAGAAAAAGGGTAAATGGGGAGGGGGAGGGGGGCTTCAGTTCCAATGTAGGGGCGATCTTGCACACCGACTTCCGAAACAACCATCTCCAACATTAAATTCCTTACTCTGTTGCTTAATATCTACATCAATCGACAAACCAAACAAATCCTCGAATACCAAATCCGAAGCCATAATAGAACACTATTATAAGCAAAAGAAAAAGTTTTTTTTTCTATCCGCCTTGCATTGTTGGACTACTACATGCACTACATCATTATTGATGTCGCATGCTTCTTTATTGTCGGGCAGAAATGCGGACATTGGTAGATAAATAAGTTATGGCCTGCAAAGAACTAACAATCACTTGTTACTGTATATGCGTGTGGTATTGTGGTGCAGTCGTAGTGCCGTTTGGTTTTGTAGAGTGGGCGCATACCTCTGGGTTGCGGCCCGAGTAGATGTTACACTACATTCCTGAAGGTTCAAAACTTTGGGTCTAATGGTGATTCGCACATTGAATTTCCTTGTTTTCCTTTCCTTTCCTTTACTTGTACTATGACGATAATAGTTTATTCTGTTTTCTGTTTGTTTAGTTATTACGGGTTTTGTATGAGTTTTGTAGGAGGGCGTGAGGCTTCGGGCCAGAGCCCCTGCAATAAACAAATTCAATTCATTTCGGGAATCAGGTGATAACCTCTACAAAGAAATCGAAAACTAGTGGACAGCCGTACCTTCTCATTCTCCTTTTCTATGTGTACTGTATTATTACATACCTATGTGCTATTTTGTTCCTGCAGACTGAGGACAGCGCGATTTTTCCTCAAACACCAACCAGCCTCACGCGGACTAGTGGAGAGACATCGTTGAGGATGCCCTCCACAGCGTGGTCGAACCGCCGCAGGCCAAATCTTACACCGAAACCAAGTATTTCATCAGTTAGGGCAGAAGCTTCTAAACATATTTCTGATTGTGCTGCAGCAAAAAAAGTAGTATTATGAGAGAAACTGAAGAATGAAAATGAAGAGCATATCTTACTAATGCGTGTGTTACGTGTCCATGAGAAACTGTATATAAAACAGTTGGAAAATATACGTACGTAACACCAGGAAACCACCTTTTATAATACTTTCGTAATTCATATGCAAAGTAATTTATTCCAACGTTTTTATTTAAAATGATACCGTACCGAACGAAGTACACAAGTTCTTTTTGCAATGTAAACAAGTGTAATACATTGATTTTTTCGCATTAAAGGGCTTTAGTGATGAATTGTAAATTATTCTGTTATTTTGTAACCCAACATCTCGCCTTTGTTGTACGTGGTAATATTTATTTATAGAGCATACAAAGTGGATAGGTGTCATTCACATAACTGCAAATTCAGGTTTTCATGATAGACATGTTATTTACAGGGGTTGGAGTAATGGTGTGCAGAAGACATACATTTAGAAGTGATTTTCGATGATCCAGGCGCATCCCCGTGGCCCCAGCGCCTACAACCCCTAGTGGTGGTGGTTGAGCATCATCTTCCTCAAAGTCCACCTTCATGCCTTGTAACCTTAACGTCTGGATGTAAGTTTCAAACTGGACGTCGTCTGGAGGGACATCTTCCCCCATCACGGTGGCAATGTTATGACAGATTACTGAAGCCACAATCACTGGCAGAACGTTTTGCAGCTTTAATCGCATTCCGTATTTTAGTGCAGGGAATCTCCTCTTCAGCACTCCATTTGCTCTCTCAATCCAGTTCCTGGTAGAAATGTGTGCATGGTTGTAGGCCTGTTCAGAAGGTGTGACTGGATTGGTAAGTGGGGTGATGAGGTATCTTCTGCAGGTATATCCCCCATCGCCCACCAAACAACCCTCAGGAATCTGCCCAGTCTCAAATTTTGCACGTAGGTTTGAGAAGTCAAATATCGTGCTATCATAGGCTGACCCCGGCAACCTTGCCACAACGTCTGTGATGTAGAATTTGTGGTCACACACTAGCTGTATGTTAATTGAAAAGTATCCTTTTCTACAGCGGTAGATTTTGGTATCATCCAACCAATAGAATGAATAGGGATATGGGTACAGTCAATGGCTCCAATTATCCCTGGAATCCTTGCTACGGCATACAATTGTTGCATTATCTTCCTTCTAGCTTCCTGGGTAGATGGGAACTTAACAAATTTTCGTCTACATGAAGCAATGGCTCTTGTGACCTTGTGAATGGTTCTGCATGCTGTGGACTTGTCAATGCCAAATCCGTCTCCAAGAACAACCTGAAACGTCCCTGTGGCATAGAATCTTAAAGCTATGAGAAGCTGATTGATTGGTGAAATGCTCTGATTACGGTCTGTGGAAAGCTCCAGCTGCTCCTCTATCTGCAAACAACCAATTCAAACAACACATTCAGACACCTACAACATACTCGATAAATACGATTTTGGCTAAAAAGAAGGAAATGGCACAATGTCGAAAGTTACGATCGCCCCCCCCCGGTTCGGTGACGACGGCCGAGCCTTGCGTTTGCATATGATAATCAGTCAATAGAATATAACGAACTTACCTCAGAAAGAATGAACAGTGCAGTCTCTTTCCTGACGCGATATCGAATGCGGAACTGATTGTCGTCATAG
>JAHWFP010077049.1:0-31959 GCA_023313725.1 Lithobius niger
AGAGGCTATGGTTACAACGACCAATTGTGGTGTTTGAAGCATACGCAGTGATAACATCGAACAATTGTGGTCGCATTAATTATCAATGGTAATTGTACCAGAATCCACAATCACTAGTGAAGAAAATGGAGCAAAATTACACCGAACATTTGTGATTACGTCAAAATAATCACAACGATAGGAGATAATGCAGCAAAATTACACCGAACATTTGTGATTACATCAAAATAATCACATCGATTGGAGAAAATGCAGCAAAAATTGCACCGAACATTTGTGATTACGCCAAAATAATCACGAAAATTGCAGCAAAATCGTACGAAAAATTGGACAACTACGACTGCATTAAGAATGATCATTGAAACAAAGTTGAGCTCTCAGTGACAAGATGTGAATCGCACTGGATAATCAGTATGACAGAATCATGCTAAGAGCACCGAAAGACAATATGAGAACAGTTACGTGTTCAAAGAGGAGCTATTACAGGTAAAGCTATGAACAATGCAGTTCTGAGAAAATTTGAAAAGTGCAATGAATTTTTTTTATTATTTTTCTGAATTGATGGAACTATAACTTCCAAACACATTGCAACACTCCTAGTTTAGTGTGGCCTCCTATAAACAATGGCCTGAAATGAAAAAATAAAAGGAGGATAGATACCATGTACGCAAACAAATATACGAGCTCATGTGAGCCGACACAGGTTTGAAATATGAAAAGTGAAATCATACATATTGATTGGTTGTTTATATATTTTTTTTTATGTTGCATGAAAAGTTAGCCAACTTAGTGTGCATGAAAATGAAATGTTTTGACTTGTGATTACGAATATGACAATATATTTATGATTATGAATGGAAAATGAGATGCATTGATTATGAAAATGACATGAATATGATTGCGAATTGCATTATTGAAATAGAAATTGAATTGCTATGGAAAATGTGTTATTGAATTGAATGAAATTAATACATGTCTTGTTTCAATAGAAAGATTTGATTCCGATAATAACATGATGTTGAAAAGTGTCAATGATCTGTAATAAGTAAAAAATAAGGCTCTCATTGCACTCAGAATCAGATCCCCTGTCCGAAATCGGAGATTAGAGTGAAAATTAATTCACTAGATCAGGAAAAGAATTAAAATTAGTCAAAGATAAGTAGGAATAGGAACGTGCATCAGGGCAATCTTACTCGTTCTTGGGGTTTTTCCCTTGAATTAACACTAACAGAAAATCATAGTTAAGGTTTTTCTCCAAGACAACAGGCAGACTAGAAATCTGGTGGGTGGGTTTGTCAAGACGCACGTTCAAATTTCTCCTTATACAGGGTATAAATTAATGTTAAGGGAATATTCGTTAACCCATGAGGGGCTAAGAGCGAATAGTTCGTAAGCAAGGACGTTTTAAATATATTGTATTTGGCTTAATCCTTTAATTTATACTGATATATCGGTAACCGGTATCGGTATCTCTATAGATCACCGATCTTGCTCCTTTTAATCCAACTTGTATTATACAACGTTCATTTGGCAATTAAATTAATAAATAAATTAGATTCGCTAAGCATCCCTGCTTAGCTCAGTTCAGCCTCAGTCTTGCACATCAAGCAAGCTGCCAAGTATCAGCTATCCAGATACTTCTTAAAGATCAGAGCATTACCTCATTGCTGATATTAGAACTAGTCCGGGTTCGAGACCCAACTTGTTTCTGCTGTACCTTACTATTGGAACAGTTAGCTGCTAGGGTATATAAAGGCCCACCTGCTAGAGCAGCTCTCTCACTCCAGACCAACTCAGATGCAAAGGGGTTGCCTGCCACAGAACTCCTGACTCTAGGACCCGACAACAGTTATAAGCTAAGTAGAACTCTGATTTATGAATTGAATTCATGCTGAACTTAGGAAAGTTAGCCTAGCTCATTTTGACTAAGATCGAGGCCTAACTTTGGCAAGGACGCCCTCGGTAACGATAATAGCATTAGCTAAGAGTGCTTTAACTTGGGATAAGAGGGAACCAATCTAAGCCCTAACCCTGCACTTTGACTTTGAATAAATCAAGTTTAATTAAACCAGAAACAACTTGTGTGGTGTCCCTTCTTTTGCTTGCCATTGTTGTGATATTTGTTGCTGTTAATAATTAATCGGCCGGTGTAAGCTGTTTAGCTTACACACTGGAAACCCGCCACTTTTCCGATAATTAGGGGAAAGTGCGAGGTTTACATAAGCACCATCATCAATTTTTTGCAAATGTTCATTAGTACAAAATAATTCTTGAATTGAAACTTCTTGCTAAACCCTGTGTCCACTTTTTGGAAAATTTTTACGATGCGCTCGTCCGCACTGTACTGACGCTATACCGCTATGGCGCCAACCATCGCTTCGCACTTGCTCAGCAAAAGTTCAAAATTTTCCGTAAAACTTACGTCTTTTTCTTGCCAATCTTCATTCGAAAATGTGGCCGTTGTCTTTCACGTTGGGTGCCATTGTGTTAAGGGGTGGTTTCTCCTGGGTTCCCCCTCACTCTGTTATCCCGGGGTTTAAATGACAAAACCTTACTCAGCATCTTTACAACGTTACGTCTTTATTGCTGGCAAGCTTACAACACAATGTGGTGCGAACCAAACAGTCGCTTATGATCATAAGTGTACAGAGCGGGCCACTTAGGATTACAAGCATGCTTGGTTATGGCGAGCATCAAAATACAATATGCACTTAGGATGCATAAAGGAGCTCTGTCTCCAAACATGATTCGGAAGCAGCCCAACCCCAAAGATCAAAAACCTGGGAACTTTTGACTCAGAACTACGAACCGCAACTTCAAATTTTATTTATTCATGGCCACATAGGCCTATTCTGTCAAAGGCAGCCGAATACTCTTTCAACCATAACTTTGCAACCAATAGACTAATTCGTCTGATTCTGTCAGTAAATCAAAGCTTGAACTTTTATCTAAAATCATACGCAAACAGACATTAAATTCCTTTTCCATTCAATGTGTACAATCAAGTAACTGTTTCGGCAAAAAATGCCGTTACCGTAAAACACATCTCGAAGACGACTATGGACAACTGTGTATTTGTAATTACTCTTTCTTTTTATTGGGAATAAAGCCATCCAGCTTAGTGTTGTTTAGGAAAAAGTTGACTGCTAATGCCCGGGCCTCTTTCACATACCTGTTTGAATCATTCAATATATTTGCCGTTTAAATTCACAATCACATTGTTGCGTCTAGCACTAATGTTTCAGAGTGTTCGTTGTATTTTCACTTCAACCAAACAGTATTATTTGCTTCAATAATAACTTAACTCAGCTGGTTTTATACCAAACTAAATATTTATCATTTGCACAACATTTGCATTTAATCTTTTTTAATTAATGCTACCTTGATTCCGCGCTTTTACCGCTAAAAATACCGAAGTTTTTATTTTTCATCTCTGAAAACCCTGACAGTGACTTTCTTCATTACAAATGCCTTTCCACTTCGAAACTCCTTCTATTAAAACTTCCACCATACAAATGAAGGTTAAAAAGTCCTATAAACTTGTGTCCAAAAATGCTTCCTAAGGGACCGTTTATTATTTGTCAACGGGGGTGGGCCGTTGAAAATGAGGGTGGGTCACGACAATTTTTAGATGAAGAGGGAGGGGGGGGGCTAAAATTATTTTTTGAAGGTGCAATTAGGAGGGGTCAGAAAAAAATTGCGAGAGAGGAAGTGCACAGCAAATTATAGAATGTAAATGTAATAAATATATTTAGCTCAGCACGTCCCATAACACATTACAGTAAGCCTAGTACTTTCGTACACTCAATTCACGAAAATGAAAATTTTAATTCATTTTTTTTTTTTGGGGGGGGGCAAAAAAATTCACTAACATGAAAGGGGGTCACGATTTTTTTATATATTGATGACGACAATCCACCAGCCCACCCCTGTTGATAAATAATGAATGGTCCCTAAGGGCATTGCGGCTAGTGGTCGACCGAAACCAAGTTTTTCACTTTCGGTCGAAACCGAAACCACTACCGAAACCATTAACCCTTTAAGGACGGGTGCGCCCAAATGCGCCCGCTATATAGTCATTGTTTACAGCTCTTCTACAGGTCATATTGAAAACTTCCAGCCAATTATAGTGAAACTAACAATGTGATATGAAGGCCAGATCATTAAGGAAAAAAATGACACAGGTTTCATTCCCTTACTTCAAGTGGGTGAGACGCTATGAATTTTTTTCTACAAGTTCGTTACGAGACCTCAGCGCAAACGCAGTCATTAAAGGGTTAAATCGGTTTCGGCCGACACCGAAACCACTACCAAAACTGGAACCAAAACTTAAATAATATCACTTTTAATAACTAGACAAAAAGTAAGGATAAAATCATTAAATCATGAGTGTATGGTTTTTGCACAGACGTAGACTAGACTGGGAGGCAGAGAGTGGTTTACCTCTTTTCTGCCGCTAGGCTGAGTAAAATCCACGCGCGTCCTTCACCCCCCCTCCCCCCAACCTAAAAAAATGTCAGTCTTGCGTAAATAATTCATGACTTTCGTTTGCATTTTATTTCTGCTTGTTAGTTGTTGTTTTTTTAGTTTTAAAACGATGTGTCAGTAAGGGAGGTCCGATCACCAGAAAATAGTTTCATTCAATGAGTATAAGCCTTGCTTGAAACCGTAAATAAAGAGCATGAATTCCCTGCAGTGCAACGATGCCATTACAAATATGATTAAATATGAATTGAAAAAAAATGCATTTATTATTGATCGGCATGGCAGAATAAAGCAGGATCTAGATGTCGGTGCCCCTGGGCCTAATTAGACTATTAATTAGAATTTGGCTATTGCCAGGAGGGGAATTGGTTTCGGTTTTACTGAAACTGCAGCATAGGATTCAACCGAAGCCGAAACCATAACCGAAACTAGTTATTCGGTTTCGGCCGAAACCGAAACTGACCAATAACTTTTTGGCCGAAACCAGAACCGAAACCGAAACCAAAAATTTGACGGTTTCGGTGCCGAAACCGAAACGACCTCTAATTGCGGCTCCTCGAAAGTGGCCCCTGCAATCCCGTCCCAACCTAATATCTCGGAAAGTGTTTGAGCCACACCAATAAGCCTTCGTATCGTATGTGAAGTAGTAGTAATAATAGGTAGGTAGGTATTATTCCACTGATTTAGCAGTTATATACACCTAGGGAGGGTGACTTATACCCCCTTTTCTGTCTAGCATTCAACATCTTTTTCAAGTAAATACCAGAAATGGATTCTCAGAAAGAGGTACACTAAACGACCCTCTTGTGGAAAACCCATAGGACCAAACCGGTTTCAAAAGAAATGGAAAAATGGATTGACAGAAAACGCTGCATAGTTCAATTTGAACAAACAAAACCTTGTTATACGTAATCCACAGGCACCGGTTGAACTTCACAGCCAAAAGAAGTACCAGTGAGGGTTTTCATCACATGCTGTCATCCAGGACTGATCAACAGTGTCTGCCCCCCCCTCCTTCCAGACCCCAGGGACAAACTTTATGCGAACGTCATGCACAGCACAAACATCAAGGCTGTGTTGTCTCACAGAGTTACAAACAAATTATGGAACACTACATTTAAATGAAGTGTTCATAATGTCCTCCCCCAGCCTCGTCGTCTCATTGACTGCCGTACCCTTTCAAAGATACCAGGAATATTTTGTACCATTTTGAAACCAGCCACTCTCCGCTCACAGAGGTCCTCAAGATTTGAAACTGGCTGTCTGTAGACAAGTGTCTTCAAATGACAGGGCCCGTTCCCTGTGAACGTGACATTTTGCGAGCCTATCGCACAATTAAAAATGCAGCTCTCTGTTGAGCTGACACATAACGAAGACCTACATTTAAACAGTATAACTACACCGAGAAGTAAACAAAATTGGTTAATTTATTAGATATTAAGCTTGTTCGGAGCTTTTCTCAGGCGTTTTGGACGGCCTTCTACAGTAGGAGGCTGTGTTGTTTCTATATCACGAAGTGGAGACTTCACAGCTTTGCGCTTACTTGTCTTTCTCTCAGTAGGCTCTGAGTTGGCTTGTGTAGGAGACTGCCTTACAATACGGCAGGCTCACCGCCTTCTGCCTCACAAATTTCTCGTACTGCGGCACTGGTAGTTCGAGGCATGGCTTGTTCAACGACGTCATCAGACTTGACCACTGAGGCTAGACGGGGAGATATGCTCTTCCCTTTGCTGCTACGTGGTGTCAGATTAAGTAAATTCTCAGGTGATTGTACCACCAAATATAACTGTGCGCAGCCGACGTCCTGCTAAAAAGTCCCGTGTTGAACCCCATCGTGCGTCGCCTCAACCCCAGAATAGGAGTGGCAGTAATTGTGCCGTTTCTAAGCCTCTACAACCACTCAATACCGTACAAGAAATTTGTGATGAACGCAACCGCAACCACAGTAGTTCCTCTCCGCCGACTGTTTTGGTGCAGGGTACCGTCGACCCTTCCACGCCTTTTTCCCAGGCCATATTATCCAAACCAGTGACCATCCTTGGTGATTCTCATGCCCGTGCTTTGCGTTGCAGCACACACTCTGAATCCACGACGTGGTGTTGGCCAGGGGCGTCGGTCCAAGCTATATTGCGTAGTACCCCACTTGTTCTACAGGATGCGCACCCTGACTCCGACTTTGTACTATGCGCGGGTTCCAACAACCTAGACTCAGATCCTCCAAATAGGATAACACACTTTATTGGCAACATTGCAAATTTAATTAGGCAGCAACGACCACATGCTAGGATTTCTGTTGTGGGTATCTTCCCACGCCTCCTACGTGACCATCGCGAGACTGACAAAATTATTGTTCATACTAACCTTCTGATTAAGAACTTGTGTATTGATTTGTGTGTAAACTTCGTATCCATCGATGAACAACTCTGTTTGGACCACACACTTTTAGCCCGGGATGGGATTCATCTCATGTCTCGTGGCAAACATGTGCTGCAAAATGAAATAATCAAGTTGCATACCCCGACCCCAAACTTGACTATGTAACAGGGAATATTCCCATGCTCTTACCTCTCGCAGTTTTATCAAATGTCACCCAGCCCGCTAGTTCCACCAACCCTTCCCCTCAAACTACTGAAACCAATTCTTTGTCCTGTCTTCTTCTTAATGCCCGCAGTATTCCCAAAAATTTAGGTTTTTTCCAGGCTATTTTGGCAGTTGGGGCATATGATATCATCTTTGTGGTTGAGACGTGGCTTGATCACTCAACTACTGATATGATGATCATAGGGGGTCACGGATACTCTGTGACCAGGCTTGATTAGGGTTCTAGGGGTGGAAGTGTGATGGCGCTTTCTAAAGGAGAGC
The DNA here is from genome assembly GCA_023313725.1 of Lithobius niger. Taxonomy (NCBI): domain Eukaryota; kingdom Metazoa; phylum Arthropoda; class Chilopoda; order Lithobiomorpha; family Lithobiidae; genus Lithobius; species Lithobius niger. The sequence goes on from JAHWFP010077049.1 coordinate 7,348, forward strand.
TTGATGCTACAGCTAATCTAGCACGGGATGGTGTTGAAGCATTGTCCATCCGTCTCCCTCACCAGCGCCTAAATTTTATTCTAGGCTATCTACCAGACAGTCATTGTGACACAGCCATTACTTCCTTGTGTTCTTTCCTCTCCGCTGCTATGGATCTTGGTTGTTCAAATGTCATCCTGGGTGACTTTAATTTGTCATCTGTTGACTGGGCGTCTTCCACGGCTACCGACCGCCCCCACCGTGATTTTCTAACTTTGATTTCCCCACTGGGCATGGTTCAACTCGTCGATTTCCCCACGCGGGGAAAAAATATACTTGATCTTATTTTTTCGGACAATGATCGTCTTATACTGTATATGGAATCCAACCTCTTCCAAATTTGGGCACTAGCGACCATGAAATGTTGAGTTTTTTGGTCCACTGTGAACATTCCTCGTTGAAGCCTGAAATCCATATTCAGGGGAAAATTAACTTTGCTTTACTAAGGGACAAATTGTCCAGTATTAATTGGCTTCAATATCTTGGCTTCAGTAATGCTAACAGTGCCTGGATAGCTTTCCACAAACTTTTATTGGACCTGGTCGCGACGTGTAGAGGTAGACCCTGCTTTAAGTCAATGAGCGTTCCTTTCAGCCCTTCCCTACCTGTTCATATTAAAAAACTTGATCGGTCCAAACTTACAGCATGGAGGACCTGCAAAAAGTTTCCTTCCCCTTCAACCAAACTTGCATATTCACAGAGGCAAACTGCTTATGCAGTTGCAATTAATGATTGGCGAAACCAAAATGATGTTGCTGCCATTAGGGATGGTAGTCTGTCTAGCTTGTTTCATCTCTACAAAACCAAAACGCAATCGGCTCGTACCCTACCTCCTTTTCTGGTTGATGGTGTTTACCTAACTTCTAATACAGCCAAAGCCGAACTATTAAATTCAACTTTTCTCTCCAATGTTGTTACAGGTAACGACGTTATCCCTCCATTTAACTGTGCGAGTCAGAGTGATTGTAGTGTGGATCCTTGTAGTGTTGACTCTGGTGGCATATCCGGCACCAAAATAACAGGGGATTGTACAAATGTTATCTTTACTGTTGAACAGGTGGTTCAGGTATTGTCTTCCATTAAGCCCAGCCATGCAGTTGGTCCAGACGGCTTCTCTGCATATTTTTACAAGTAGCTCATCCACGAAATTTCTCCTGCCTTAACCTTCATCTTTAATCTGTCCGTGTCTACGGGTTCCGTTCCTTCCATGTGGAGAACTGCTAACGTCATCCCGATTTATAAAAAGGGTGATACTTCAAACCCTGCCAACTATCGGCCAATCGCACTTACGGTTGTTCCATGCAAGATCATGGAAACCCTTATCCGTCAATCCTTATTAAATTTCTTGAGGAGCGGAAGTTACTCGGTGGTGACCAGTTTAGTTTTTTGCCTGGCAGGTCTGTAGTGATGCAACTTTTGTTAGTGCTTGACCTTTCAACTTTTGCGACCAACCTAGGCATCCCCACCGATGTCATCTATTTTGATTTTATGAAAGCCTTCCAATCTGTTGTTCACTCAAAACTTCTACACAAACTAACGCTGCTGTCAGTTGGTGGAAATTTACTTCCTTGGCTTGCAGACTTCCTCTCAGGTCGCAGGCAGCGTGTGGTGGTTGAGTCCTCCAGCTCCAAATTTGCCCAGGTGGGTAGCGGGGTGCCACAGGGATCCGTCCTCGGTCCGCTACTTTTTGTGATTTATCTGAATGACTTGTCGCCATTTTGTGCTGATAGTGCAAGGCCATGCTTCAAATTTGCGGATGATCTAAAAATTTGTTCAACTATCCATTGTTTCAATGATGGTTACCTTTTAAATTCAGATGTGAGCTTTATCCAACGATGGTCGGAGCTGTGGCAACTCCCTCTGTCCAGAGAAAACTGTGGTGTTTTTCATATTGGCTCTGCAAACCCACATTTGAAGTATACTCTAGCATCATCTGATCTTTCAGTCTTGGATACTGTTAAGGACCTGGGTATCTGGTTTTCTGCAGATTTAAAATCTTCATTACATTGCTCCAAAATTTCGGCCGAGGCCTACCGTCGCCTGCCCTGGTTAGGCGGTGTTTCGTGAAGTTTCAGGTTTCTACCTTAGTTTGGGCGTTTAAGGTTTACGTTCGTCCTCTGCTAGAATACGCAAGCCCTGTATGGTCACCATATCTCCTACACGACATTGATAGCCTGGAGGCTGTTCAACGTCAGTTCACAAAACGTGTAGCTAACCTTAGAGATCACCCTCCTGCTGATCGTCTATCTAGATTGGGACTTCAGCCACTAGAGTTACGTCGGATTTGGGCCGACCTTGCACTGACTTTTCGAATTGTACGGGGAGAGTTGCCAGTCGACCTTCCCTTTTTCGATTTTTTTTCAGCTACTCAGACAAGGGGCCACTCTTATAAATTGCAGGTCTCCGAATCGCGAACAGACTGCCGGAGGCATTTTTTCACTCTCCGTGTAGTCAAGATCTGGAACTCGCTTCCGGAGTGTGCTGTATGTGCCACCTCGGTCAGTGACTTTCTGAGGATCATTTGCAAATTACCACTTGACCATTTTCTAAGGCGGACCTATTAAACAGTTTTTACTTAATTTTATTCTCTCTTTTGGGTGCGGAGTAAGCGGCCTTGCGCCGTGCTGTTAACCTTGCTTACCAGCAAAAGATATTATTATTATTGATTGCACAATTTTTTGATTGGTGTTTTGGCTTGCATAGCAACAGTAGATCTATGTGATTGGCTAACTGACCTGCGTTTCGAATTTGCATTAGCCACATCTATTGCCTGACTTACATGCTCGTGACGTTGACTTCCAAGAGAAACACGCATATTTAATTTTAGGTGTTCTTGGTGATTAACACTTTCTATTCACATTGGAAATAACTGATTTTGACGCCGGATTAAACGAATCAATCGATTTATCAATGGAATCTTCAGTCAGCCTGACTCTTAGGTGGTCACGATGTTTTCTCAACTTGGTTTTATCCTCCGTAAGTACAACGTATTTTGATGTGAAAGTTTTTTAGCAACCATGCCAGGCAGCCATAGCTTATCAGTTGTTTTACTGAAATTTCGGAAGCAAATCTTATCGTCAACTTGATATTTATGCAACGTGCGGTGTTGCGTACCTTGGATTTGTTTTTGCTGGTTGCGTTTTACGATAGATACTGGATCTGGATATAGCAGGTCCAACCGTGATTTTAATTCACGATTAAAGTAAAGTTCACCAGATGTAGCCTGGGTCGTGGAACTTAGCATAATACATGACGATAATAAATATGCATTTATGCTTTCTTGGATAGTCGAACCATCGTCCCGAGCAACCTTGTAAAAGCGTTTGAAATTCCGAATATAAATTTCTGCTAACCAGTTTACCCACGGCAAAAAAGCCGGCCGGTTAGATGCCGGATTCCATTCGCTTTTAGCCAGGATTGGAATTCCTGTGACGTCGACTGGGCTCCGTTGTCTGTAATTAACGAATCCATTAAGCTGTATTCTGCAATATGGTTATTGAAAATATGTATAACCTTAGCTCGTGTTGTCGTTTTCATTTTGTGGATAAATGGAATTTTGCTATACGCGTCAACCATTATCAAAAACCTGTAATTGTCCTACGGCCCCAAAAAGTCGGTATGGAATCTCATGTTAGCTTTGATTGGATACTCCCAGGTATGCTTGGGTCCTGCAGTTTGAGTATCCTTAAACTTTTGGCAATTAGTGCATGATCTAACCTTTTTTTCGATAGCATCGTCACTCAACGGCCACCAAACTTCAGCTCTAGCCAAGCCTTTAAGTTTAACAATCCCCAGGTGTGAACTATGTAAATCTGTCAAGATCTGTCTCCGCAAAGCTGTCGGTACGATAATTCGATACCCCCAAAACAGTGTGCAGATTCGACAGAGATTTCGTTGCGGTGTGTGAAGTAACGTTGCATGTCTGGGTTATCACAAGTTGCAGACTAGCCATGATTAACGTAACGATATACCTTGGAAAAAACAGTGTCCTTTCGGCTTTCCAATACCAGGGTTTCATTTAATACTGGCAAATTAGAAATAGTTTCGAGAGCCAAGACATGATATTCTGCCTCAGCTTTCTCGAATTCTTCAGCATTCGGAAAGGGAAGCCTTGACAATGCATCGGCTGTTAGATTTTCTTTTACGGGTATGTGTTGAAAATCATAAGTATAAGCATTAAGCATGACAGCCCAACACTGCACACGTGCAGCTGCCATTTGTGGAATACCCTTTTTAGGGCCATTTGGACATCAACGTATACATAGAACCTCTAAACTCCCCAGGCAACGCTGAGTGCTTCTCTGTCGAAATGACTGTACCCCTACTCTGCTTTTGTTAACTTACGCAAGGCAAAGGCAATAAGACGTGATTCACCATTAGGCATAACATGCAGAAGGCACGTCCCAATTCCGTAGGGGCGGCTGTCACAAACCAATTTCAACTTCAATTTTGGATTATAATGGACTAAAATATTTGATTCGACACAAAGTTTTTTTAACTTGATTCACCGCCTGGTCACAGTCTGCCCTCCATACCCACTTAAAGTAAAGCTAGACCCTTCCATCTTAAAGTTCACTATTGTTGGTTAAGTATGAAAAAAACAAGATGCAAATTGCGCGAAGTTTCCAACATTCGTATTAATTACTCAATAGTTAATTAAGAATCTAAGTTTGACGTTTCTAAGGTGCGAGACAGCAAATTCAATTCCTCACATGGTACTGACATCACACTTCATTACCTTGGATCTTAAAGGAATGACATCATCATAGATAGCATACTAGCGAACCAAAACTCAGTCTCTGCGTGATTTATTAAATTAAAGTATTCAAGAAAATAGCTACCGTGAATATTACCACTACAAAGACTCGTGAAAGTTCGTACAGCTAGGCGGTAATCCACTTAACACGAAATGCTGGGCAGATAAGTGATTGGACAGTGTCCACTTGTTGCTCGTGGGGAGGGAGAAAGAGTTTCATTTGAAAAGAATCTGTGCTGCTGTTCTTCGCTAGCAGTAGTGGTGAGGAATGTGAGTGCTGAGCGCGATCTTGCCAGAGCTTGTTGGGCGCATGTGCTAACGGGTGATGAAGTGTGACGTAGCACGAACGAGACTTGGATGTGTTGACCACACGAACGAAGAATTCATCTGCTAGAATGAAGATTTAGACACGTTACTACGTAACAACTATAAAGTCTGAGTGGTTTTCGTACCTCTCACATGTTTTTTGAGTGTCTTAACGATACTGAAATTTAAGATGGGAGGGTTTAGCTTTACTTTAACTTTAGGGCTTAACAGCCGTGTAACTGGGGCAAAATTTGAGCCAAGTTTTGAGTAATGATTAACAAATCCCAATAAACTTTGCAGCTCTGGAATATTAGTAGGATTTGGGGCCTTAGTGACAGCTACAATAACCTCTGGAAAAGTGTGCAGTCCTTCTGCATTTATCATATGCCCTAGGTATATTAATTCAGGGCACGATCCCAAGCCTTGCCCCTGCGTCTTGCAGGGCTGTTAAGAGTTGATTCAATGATTCGTTGTGTTTTGCCCCTTTGCCACTTACAAGAATGTTGTCGTAAAACGGCGAACACTTTAAGATTTTACTGGTTATTTTGGTCATGTCTCTCTGGAAAATTCCAGGACTAGACGCTAAGCCTAGAGGTACACGTAACCAACGAAAAAGCCCAAGAGGCGTGTTAATCATTAAAGTAAAAAGAAAAAAAGGCTCATTTTAACTCCCTTCACTCGACATCTCTTTTTCAACTGTCTTTGAAAACAGTTTTCTCGTAGCTCTGGCTCCCGCCGCCAAGCGAAATGGGTTGGTAGCGTTCTCAAGGAAGACAATTACATCAGATTGGCTCGAGGCTGGTCCTCTGTCATTTTAACTTTCCGGCTGATTTCAGAGCTATAAACTAGAAGCCTAACGTGGTTCCCAAACCAACCATGTGCACTACCCTTTGTCGATCGAGATGAGAGAGAGGTCGCAATTTCCATTCGAGTTCTATGGCGTTATCTTGATGAGACGGTGTTTCCCATAACTTCGCACTCGACAGGTGGAATTCAAGTTAAGCCTCCTTCACTTTTCCTACTGAAAGATCTAATCTCTGATGAAGTGAAACCGCCTCCCATAATACGAGGACGCTTGGACGATGGATCTGCAAAGGAATCAGAGGGCCTGCCAAGTAAAATTGGGGCTCATGAGCTCCCTGCTCTGGCTGCGTCTTGAGCCGATGGATTAGGGCTTCTTCTTGATGCGACTGTAGGGGCAGGTTCTTGGAATTACCGGAACGTCTTTATCTCTCTTTTTGTGCAATACTAGTGTTTCGAGAGATGAACTGTCCCTGAGGAAACTCATCGTCGCAGGGAGCATGTTGGCCGTTTACATGGCCAAACATATTGAACGATTCGATTTCGATTCGTTTCGATTTGCTCTTTTAATTGCCCGGAATTAAATTGAAACTCCTGTTTACTGTTTCAATTCGTATTATGGTGAGTTTAGCTCTCCGCCGCTAGGAGCGCTGGCGCTGCACCTTATATCATACTGATATAGCGCTTGCCTGCTCACTTTTGTTTTGGCCCATGTTCCAGTCCGGAAGCAACGGGTTCTGCGATAGCGGGGAGGAAGGGTGGGTTCTAATGAAGGTAAGTATTTTAGGATAGTAAAAACTAATTTTAATCGGGGTTAAAATTTTCGTTTCTTACTATCTGCAAAATACTAACCTTCATTATGTGCTGACTTTGTCCAACTGGTCGGAGGGACAGCACGAACCCGGCTAAAATCACATTTTTTACGAATTCAACCAATTGTGTAACTTATTTTTACATTCCATTAAACTTATTTATCAAGAATAATGAGAAAATTCTCACCTTGTTACTGAAGGCGAGGCTTTTCCCTTTTCGGATACACAGTCTGTCACTTGTTTTACTTTGCATTTGCGAGCAAGTGATAGTTCATTAAAATGCGCACGTTTTCCTGTGTCATTTTGAACTGTGACTGAATACACTGGAGTGTTCAATGTTCACCTGATGAACACTTTTTTCCTGTGTGCGAAAGTTTAGCATTGCACATGGTATACACCGCACCGAAGCGCTGTAACCGTCGACTAAAGTTCATGGTGTTGAATTCTCCACTGTGTCAGTTTTCTCCACAGTGGCACGGTGTGAATAGCTCTAAAGTTTGCGAAGCACAGATTCACTTGTTGGTTATGCAGCCGACCACAGTGATCTTGAATTACCACTGTGAAAGCCTTTCTCAAGAGCGTTCAATATGTTTGGCCATGTAAATGGCCAACATGCTCCCTGCGACGATGAGTTTCCTCAGGGACAGTTCATCTCTCGAAACACTAGTATTGCACAAAAAGAGAGATAAAGACGTTCCGGTAATTCCAAGAACCTGCCCCTACAGTCGCATCAAGAAGGAGCCCTAATCCATCGGCTCAAGACGCAGCCAGAGCAGGGAGCTCATGAGCCCCAATTTTACTTGGCAGGCCTCTGATTCCTTTGCAGATCCATCGTCCAAGCTTCCTCGTATTATCGGAGGCGGTTTCACGTCATCAGAGATTAGAGCCAATTCAATTTGCAGAATGGCATCCTTGAGGTCGATAAGGCTGAAAGTGTCACTCCTGCCAGTTCGCTAAACAATTCTGCAGACGTGGGAATTGGATAATGGTCAACCTCCAATTGGAGGTTCATGGTGGTCTTATAATCACCAATTACACGGATTTCTCCATCCGATTTATGAACTACCACTATAGGAGTTGCCCATTCTGAGATTTCCACAGGTTCCAGGACTTTAACGCTCACAAGGTGCTTGATCTCTTGGTTAACTTTTTCTTTCAGGGCGAACGGGATGGGTCGTACTCGACAGTAAACTGGTTTTGCATCAGCCTTTAGCTGAATCTTGGCCTTGTAACCTTTAAATTTTCCCATACCAGGACTAAACAATTCTGAAAATCCCTTAACAATTTCTGCAGTGTCAACAGCTGGGGTTTTAACCTTAATCTTTTGGACACTTTTTACTTTGGTTTGTAAATCGAAATATGGGTTGTAATCTATACGTAAACGGATAACCCATCCTTTCCCAGCAACGCTGATTTGTAGTGTTTAGAAACCATGGCATCTAAAAATTCTATTTGGCCATTAATTGAAACTTTAATGTTCACTGTGTACATAGCCCTTTCCTCACCGTCAGTGTAAGAGTGAATAGAATAGGGACTGAGCTGAAGCGGACAGTCGGTAAAATATTTACTATGCCACTCTAATGGTATTACTCTTCCACCCGGAATCGAATTCCATGTTGAGCTCCACCCCGTGTAGGCAGACTGGAATGCTCCATTTACATATTTTAAGTGAATTAACTTCCAATTTGTTGGTTGCTACATAATTTGAACTTCCGTCCAGTGCGCTACACATTCCTACAGTGTTGTTTTGTAGCAAATAATCATTATCTGACTCAGGCTCGCTGTCAGAACTACTGCCAGAATTAGTTCCTTCCTCACTTTCACTGTCAGTTTCGCAGACTACTCGGTTCACCTTCTTATTGTAACTGTACTTATGTTTACTTCTAGATTTAGTATTTAAACTCTGACTGGGTTTTGAGTATTCTTTAGCTTTTGGAAACTTATTACTGCTACTACTTTTCCTACACACTACCTTAAGGTGACCCGGTGAGTGGCAGCGGCCACAGACGTAGTCCTTGTACTTACAGCTGGACTTTACATGTCCTGCTCTTCCGCAGCAGAAGCACGTTAAATCTTTAAAAGATTGAGTTCTAATTTGGACCTTTTTTGGGTTTCTGAGCAATGAAATTCACAGCCTTGGATGCAGAACGAATGTCCACCTGATCTAATTCAGCTGACTCCAAGAATAACGCCAGGAAGGTATTTGCTTTTAAATCCAACATTTGCTTAAAAGCTCGCGTTGTATCCAATCAGACCGGATCCTCCTAATTAATTTATTCCGAATTATTTCATTGTTGATCTCAGTAATTTTGTCAAAATCGCAATCCTTTGTGAGTATTTTTAAAGCTGCGATGTATTCATTGATAGACTCGCCAGCTTTCTGACTCCTATGGACTCCTATGGCAGTGGTTCTAAATCATCCAGAATAGCTTTCACTAACTCTGCATAAGTCATTGAATTGGGCAATGCCGGAGAGATTATGTTAATAATCCTGTCAAACATTTTTTGACCCACTGACGCCATTAAAACGTCAATTTTGTCAGCGGGAGATACTTTTTTTCTCGGAAAAAATAATCAATCCGGTTGGATTATTTCTCCCATGTGTCAGTTTCTGCATCAAACTCTGAATAAAGTTCTGCTGGCTTCCCCGCAATGTCGGAATCGGACTCAGTACTGCTAATACTTTGATTTAAATTAGCGTTAGCATTAAGAACTGCGGTAACCGCGTTTGTATTAACAATGTTCAAAGGAACAGCCACTTCAGTTGCTGTAGAAACTACACTCGTCTCAAGCATACAGCCTATAACCAAGCAATAATTAAATAAATTTAATCAACTATTTACAATTTGATTTAATACTTAAATTAACATCGAAGCCACTTGAGACTACCGGTAAAACAGCTAAGCCCTACCTTAAAGGTAGCCTTCCTAGTTTTTAATTCAGCTAGCTTACAAACTTATTTTTAATTAAAGTGACTAGGCTTTAAATTGTTTAACACGGTTCTCAAACGTGTTGAATACATCACTGCAGGCCTGTGCACTAGCACCGGCCAAATTTCACACTTGATAAAAATCACACCGGCAAAACTAGCCTGAATAAGGGCATGGCTAAATTAGTTTCATGAGAGTTAATTTAGCTGCGTTTTTAATATTCCTTCCTGTTTTATAGTACTGACGGTGCGGCTACGCCCACGTGTTGCACAGGACACAGCTAATGTACAAATTAACTACCATAAAACTAATTGCCCCTCCAGTTTTAGTTAGTAAGGCTCTAATTTCAACTATTATGATCAGTACCACACCAGTTCCAAATCCCAATTACATTTTAGAAAAATCTTAAGCTCAATGATAATTCCCTACAGAACACTAGTTTCATTTGCTAAAAGAAAAAAATTTGCTAACTCACCACAAATCCGGAGCACTGAAACTTTAGTTGCAGGCGCAATTATCAAGCTAAGATTTAAGTTTAAGTTTAAATATGCCTAAGCATCTGCTCGTCGCCATCTGTGATGTTTTGTAGGCTTAGCAAACATCTTGTGGGTTCTACTTAGGCATAACTATTAAATGATACAACTCGGTTGCTAGCACACAATTGACATGGTTTATTGCTGTCTAGTGCTTTTAATAACTTTACAGTGATAAAAGTATGGTAAACAAAATATTACAACACTCCTAACTATGGCAGTATGATTAGTCTGGGGTTGGGGTAAAAATAAGGAACTAAAATGGCTACTCATTGTCATGCCTCACTGACGACACAACACTGTCATTCTTGGGTCAACCTTTGCTTGCTGTCTCGACTCTGGTTCAAAACACAGTTGTATACTCGATAAGTGGTTTCGTGTAATTGCTCCTCATGTTCCGATCCGCCCATACAAAGGCACTTCTTTCTCGCTCGCCGACGGCACCGGAGGTCTACACCCAGTTGGTGAAGCAACTTTGACTGTTCAAGTGCACCGTAAGCACACGCTGATCGACTTCATGATTTTTGACAATCTCGGTGACAATTGCCTTCTAGGTGAAGACTATCTGAGAAAGTCTGGCCTTGTCCTTGATCTCGCCAACTGCCGCAGGTACTCCGATGCCAAAGTTGGTGACACTTTTCCACTACGTGAATAGTACCGAAACAAAGATGCCGCTTGCGATGCACAACCTATGTGGAGAATCGCCAATGCTTTGCCAGATGACAGTCACTTATGACCCAGGAGCAGTTCTTGGAACTCGATGGTGTGCTCAATGCCAACAAGGATATTTTCCCAGGTCGCCCTGGTAACTCCAATCTTGATCCGTACGAAATCAAGTTCAAGGATGAACCTCGCCCGCACATCGCAAAGTACCATTGACAGTCTCCACAGATGAGACGTGAGATGGCCAAGATGATACGCGAACTCGAGAAGGAAGACAAGATCGAACCGTCCATCAGTGCTAGGGGTTCCCTCTTTATGAAACGGAAGAAGGACGGTATCTTTCACCCAATTCTCGATTACCGCATCTTGAATTCACAACTCAAGAACGACAGTTACCCCATGCCGAGAGTCGAAGAGATGCTCAAGTTTCTGGCTGGCAAGAAATGCGTCTCCGTGCTCGATGGACACTCTGGATTCCACCAGGTGCCAATCGCTGAAAGCTCCCGTGACCGCACGATGTATGGAGCGAAAGAACTTTCAGATGGAAGGTCTTACCGTTCGGCCTAAAGAACCCGGCCCCCCCCCCACCACACCTCTCAAAGAGTGCTCACCCAAGCCCTCGGTGACCTCATCGATAAGGTCTGTGTCCTGTACATTGATGACATCATCATCACTACAACCACTTAAAGGCTATCCAACAAGTCTTTGCTAGACTCCGTGAGCATGGCTTTACGTTCAAAATGCGTGCAAAATGTAACTTTTGCCTACCAGTCATGTTTTTGCTTGGTGTGACTGTCAGCGCCAAGGGATTTCATCTCAAGGGTGAACACACTGCTGCTGTTTCCCACTTCCCTCAACCTAAAGTCTCCAATGTTTCATTGGGCTTGTGAACTATTTTCGCAAGTTTGTCAGAAACTTTGCCACCATCGTGAAACCGATGACATCCTTGATTAAGAAGTGTGACAAGCTCATCTGGACGCCAGAAGCTGAGGAAGCTTTCCAAGAGATCAAAAGCAGGATCATTAATTCTGACGCCCTGCAACTTCCCGACTATTTGAAGCTCTTCCAGGTCGAAACCGATGCCGAAATCTGACGATGGTGCAGGTGCGGTGCTGATGCAAGAGAAAGATGGAACACGGCGTGTCGTCGAATTCGTCAGTAGAACGTTCAGCGAATGGCAGAAGAAATATTCGACTTTTGAGAAAGAGGTCCTGGCTGTTGTCAACTCGATTGAACGTTGGCGTCATTTCCTCGAGGGTTCACACTTCACCTTGAATACTGACTGTGAAGCGTTGAAGTGGGCATTGTCTAACACCCACAAACTAGTCGTACCACCAGGTAGGCTCTACGTCTCCAGATGTACGACTACACTGTGATCCATCGCCTTGATAAAGCCAACGTTGTGGCTGACGCACTTTCTCGTGCACCTCTCCAGTGTTACAGAACCATCTCCAACCAAAGCTACCTATCAACAACCGTTGGCGCATGTGCGATGCACAAGCTGAAAACCCGGATATCAGGTTAGTGCGTGTTATTCTTACTCAACCAAGAGACAAGAAATGCCCCATCTCTGGGAGGACGTTGGAGTTCGTAATCAAGAACTTTTACGTCCATGACGGCATTATCTACTACAACCGAGCTGCACAAGTTCGACATGGATACTTTGATAAACTGTGTGTGTACATACTTGACGCCCTACGTCACAGGTTCTTGTTCCAGAAACATGATGCCCTACCTTCTGGTCATCTAGGAATTGCAAGACCATGGAGAGACTTTGTTCCATTCGTATTGGCCAGGGATGTTCCGTGACGCCAAGAAATGCGTCCGTTCTTGTCATCAGTGCCAAGTTTCAAAGCCGACGTGGCACCATGCGAAGAAGGGACTCACAGTGCCAGTCATTCCATCGGGACCAATGACTCCCCTCAGCAATGACTTCGTCGGCCCTCTCCCTGCAGCTGCCGTGCATGTTTTTAAAGATGTCATTTGTACCCATGGCCCTCCCAAGATCATGGTATCCGACAATGAACCTGCGTTTGTCTCCAGGCTTATCGAAGAACTTGCTCAGTTGACAGGGACTGAACTTCGTCACATCTGTGCCTATCATCCGCACGTGAACGCTATGAAACGTGTTAACCGAACTCTGAAGAGCGCAATTCGCACTTATGTTGGCATGAAGCACAACTCGTGGGGACCTCTCCTTCCAAATCTTGAAGTCGCCTTCAGGACAATGCTTCACGCCAGTACTGGTAATACACCCTACTTCCTTGTCTACGGTCAGGACCCATGGAGTGTTGTGAAATTTGTCTGTTTAGTATTTTAGTAGGGGCCCGGCGAAACCAGCTAGGGGATCTGGGGGAGTGCTGTAAGCTCCCCCAGCGGGGTGCGGGTTCTATTTTTTTATACATTTTATTTACAAATTAAATCAACTGATGAATAAAAATTACTTTTTAATATTATTAAATTACCTTTACTAACACTGAATAATTTAGGTTTGAAAAATATAGTTACTTATTTTCAAATGGCGGAAGATTTAGATGACGTTCCTGAATTAACTGAGAATTAGTTTTATATGACGGTGGCGATGGGCTAACAGGAAAAGAGCTACTAGCAAATCAAACCGCTAGCTTAGTCTTCAATTTTGATTTTTTGCTCGGTTTTTATAGAGTTAATTGTTATCAGACTTTAACTGACGAAAACTTGGAAGGGAAACTTAACAAGTTTTGTTCTGTACAAATTTAACTGATGTTTTGGTTATACCATAGCAAGAACACACAGTTGGCCCTCAAAGGTACACCGCCATTTGTGAGCACAGTGAATTTTTTCAAGTCCTGTATTGGTTATACGCTGAATTTGAGTAGGCGTCCTCATGATTGGGAGGCCGGGACTATGACCACTCGGCTGGTATTGCTTCGTCTGTTTGGGGTCCGTTTGACCCCTCACAAACTTTGCGTTGTGCGTTCGGCTTTTAAAATCAGGCCTTTTCCTTTTAGAGATAACTGGTAAGGCATTGGGATCCCAAACGTGTCTCTTAACTAAGATGCCTGTTAAATCATGGCGTTGACGGTCTAACGCAGCAAATCAATTTTTAGTTTAGCCACTTTCTGTACACAATTTTCGCTCAGTTCATTGGTATCACTAGTTCAAACGACGAAAACTTAACTAGAATCCTTAATTAACAAGTTTTGTTTTGTACATATTTAGTTGACGTTTCTGCATTAACTACGACAGCTCTTAAAATTACGGAGGTGAAGAGGTAGCAACAGTAGGACTACTGGCAAATAAAACGGCAAACTCTATTTTGAGCTTTCCCCCCCCAAATTTTTACGAATTTTGTGTCATCATGTAGACTCAGGTTTCGGGCTGTTCCCCGACGACAATCTCGGTTACTCCCCGACCGGGGGGAGGGGGCTCCCCCCCCCCACCTGCCCCCCCTGTGGCACCACCCTCGTTTTTTGGATAGGGCGACTAACTCCCCATTGCTGTTTTTAAAAATAATGTTTTTTTATTTTTTTTGTGTGTAATGGTAGTCTTTTCTTTGCACGGTGGGACAACTTGCACCACAAACAAGGCCCAATACTGTTTTTTAAAAAGAATTTTTTGACAACCAAATAATAAGTTTGAGCCTCTTGTCTCTGTCACCTCTTTCTTCCTCTTGAGTTACTGTTGTTGGCCTGGCCTGACATTCCTGAATGAGTTTCGGAAATGGGTTAAGAGATTCTCATCCCTTCTCCAACTGCACGTTTGTGTGTTGGAGTGAGAGTTTGGTTAAGAAATATTAAAAAGTTTTAAATACTGCAAGTTTTAAATAAACCTTTGTCTGCAATTTTATCCCAACAAAAATTCATTTTGGTTCCATTTAAGGTTATGCAAATTTTATGCATATTTCAAGTTAGCATATGGTATAAAGAGCAAGGGAAAAGTTCTAGGGCACAAAATAAATCTTACTGATGATGCGGCTATGCATTAAGTAATAAGAAATGAATACCCGCTTTCCGAATTATTGGCCCGGAAGAAACAATGGTCTAGCAATGCTTTTTTGAAAATTACAGGCCAATTACGGGTCAGACGGGCTCAGCGGTAGGACCTTGGCCTTTGATTTCAGAGGTTGTGGGTTCGATTCCCCGCTCAGGCAGTCTGACATATAAGTCCAAAAGGCAACGTAAATAGGTTTGCGTCCGTATTTAGTTAACTGCCAGTCAATTACATATATTTTCAAATGATATTACAGTTAGCCTACCACTAGCTAAATTTCCGTTACTGTCTCATTAGCAGAGGCGGATTTATATTAATATTTATACATTTACATTTGTATTTAGTATGGCAGAGGCGGTTTGCCCATTCATGATAGGCCTACCATTAGTGTGGGCACATTACAGATAGCGTACCACTATATAGGCTACACTAGGTAGCGGTATGTGCGTAACTGTTATTTTTACTTAAGCAGCCCAACGTAACTTGATTTTGGCTTGATCACCGTTTAAGCAGGGAAAACTCAACAACGAACAGCCCCTTCAGACAACTTCTATAAAAAAAATTTCGTGTCCAGAGCATTGTTGTTGGAAATGCGAAATTATCCCAACAAAGTATTGCAACAGTAGAACTCTTGGGACGTCGTGTACGCAGACATTGTTGAGGCATTGTTGCTCGATTCCGAATGCCCCATCATCGTTCATGCAACAAAAACCCAACGACGAATAACCCATTCAAACAACTTCTCTTAAAAAATTTTAAGAGATGTTCTACAATAGACCTTTTGGAACGGCACGATAGACACTGTTGCACAGGCAACAACAATGCCAAGGAAAATGCTGATCAATTGTTATCGTGAGCGGGATATTCAGTCGGTTAAAGCCCTTAACCGTGGGCCATTCGGAAACAATCGCCCGCGGACGCAGCGCGCCCTTGTGCATTGTTTCCGAATGGCCCGCGGTTTTCAGGCATTAACCTTTACAGAAACACATAGCTGTAAAAGAATATTTTAAAAAATATCTTGGTCCATGTTTGTGATGTACGTCACCCCCCCCCCTCCCTAAAATGGCAGTCCTAATTTTAATTATAACTTTGTTACTATGCCAAAAATGTTTTAAAAACAGTATTGGGCCTTCTTTATGGTGTAAGTTGTTCTCTCCCCCACCGCCTTTTACACATAAGCCTTACAAAATGTATACACAAATGTAAACAGAAAAAAGTTTAATCTATCGTCCTAAATTCATTAAAGTATTAAATTATTACTTACCTGGGATCAAATTGTCCGTGGACCAAATCGGCCAGGGACCAAATTGTCCGGTACCAAATAGACAGGACCAAATCGGTGGGACCAAATTGCCACGTACTCCTACCTGCTAACTCTGCGAACGATGAAGAGTAGCCATTCTTCCATCCTGACTTGCCTGCTGTTGTGCTTGGTCTCAAGCTCCCGCCTGTTCTGTGTACCTACAATGGACAACAGTTGATCCCGTCTGATGACCCTCGCAACGCCGCTTAAGGTGGTCATAAGTAACTTTGGCAGAAGAACAAAGAGTACGACATTATTGCATACCACCGCCTGGGAGACGAGGTGAAAATGCTTGTGTCAAGTGAAGTAGATGGTGATCCAAAATTCATCGGACCGTTTTGCGTGACTAACCGCAAGTCGCAGTTCTTGTATGGAATAAAAGCAGTGAACAACTTGGATGACATTCGTCAGCAAGCTCACATCTTTCGTCTTGTGCTACTTGCAGAGTGGAGGATCGCAGCTGAAATTAAAGGTACATCCCTGTTTTGGAAAGATGAAGTGTTAAGGAGGAAATGGGCATCGGAAAATGGTAGGAAATTGTATGATCAGGTGGTTGTACCACAGGCTTTGACAGAGAAGTTAGTTAAGATGGCTCATGCAAATGCTTATTTTGGGCATATGGCGAAGAAAAAGACTGTAGCAAGGTTACAGGAGCTATTTTACTGGCCGGGAATGTGTAAGCAAGTAAAGGATTGGGTTAGAAACTGTGAAATATGTCAGAAAAATGGTAAAGGTGTAAAGAAAGGTAAACAAGAAATGGTGCTTGTGCTAGTGGTGGAAGAACCTTTTTTTAAGGTAGTATTTGATTTTGTGGGACCACTCAAGAGTACATCCAAGGGAAGTAAGTATGTTTTGACAGTGTTGGACATGGTTACAAGGTATCCAGAAGTAGTGTTAGTAAAGGAAGCCAATTCACACACGGTGGTTAGCGAGCTGCTTGGGATATTTTCAAAGAAAGGGTTCCTTGCGGAGCTCCAGTGCAACCTCGGAAAACCGTTCGTATCGGAACTGACGACATGCTTTCTTGAGAGGTGTGGTATTAATCTACTTAATAGCACTCTGTATCACCCACAATCACAGGCGGTGGAGAGGATGCACTATACATTAAAGGACATCATCAGAGCCCTGGTGGCTGAGTATCCAGAGGAATGGGATGATGCTCTGGCTCCTGCAATGTTTGCCATTCTCTCGACCCCATGTGAAACGACAAACTTTACGGACAAACAGATCAATGATTTGATCAGGGTTTTTGACCAAGTTCCGGGGTGTTCTCTTATGAGCCGGGCACCACCGACTTAGTTGAATTCGATATAAAAATGAACTGGGAAGTAACGGTACAAAAGTAATTGCACCGGTACTCATCCAAACAGAAAGAACTCATTGAAACGGAAATTAATAGAATGTTGGCATTAGGAGTGATTTGGCCTGGAAAGAGCATATTTTGATAGTGACATGAAGAGGGAAAAACGCCAAGGCCTGTTACGGATTACTAGGAATTGAAATGAGGAACTAAGGTGCAGAGGTTCCCAATTCCAAATTTGGAAGAAATGGTTGAATGGGTAGCGGCAGCAAAGGTTATCTCTGTGTTTGATCTAGTCAGGGTTTTTGGCAGATTCCAAAATCACCCAGGGCCATCAAAATGACGACCATAAACACTCATTTAGGTGTGTTTGAGTATTTGAAAATGAACATGGGACTGGTCAACGGAACATTCTACTTTCAGCACTTGATGACTGAAGTATGCAGGGATATTTACGAGTTTGCTAGGCCATTCTTAGACGATGTGCCAGTGGTTACAACTGATTGGCCTGAGCATTTGGAGCATGTTTTGGCATTTTTAAGCAAAGTGAAGGACGCTGGTCTTACTATCAATCCAAAGAAATGTCAGCTAGGTATGCAGCATGCTATGTTTTTGGGTCATAAAGTAGGAGGGGGATGTAGGTGGCCGTCGAATGCTAAGATACGAGCAATTGTTGAGTTACCCATACCCAAAAGTAAGAAAGATGTAAAGTCTGTATTAGGACTCATGGGCTATTATTCACATTACGTGTGGGGCTATGCACAGTTGGTTTTGCCATTTACAGACAGTCTGAAGAAGGGGCGCCAGAAAGGGTAGTTTGGGATGAGTCTTGTGATAGGGCTTTCAGTATAGCTAAAAGAAATACTGGATTCTCCTCCTGTATTGGCAGCACCAAACCCAAATAAGGTGTATAAAGTACAGACTGATGCATGTGACGGATATTGCTCTGGTATTGTCTCAGGACGGGGATAATGGGAAAAAACATCCCGTATTGTTTCTTTCTAGGAAACTTAACAAACAAGAACTGGGGTGGAGTACAATTGAAAAAGACTGTTTAGCATTTATCTGAGGGATTAAGAAGCTTATGCCGTATTTGGCTATGTCTGAATTTATTTTTCAAACAAACCATAATCCACTGGTTTGGCTCAGAACGCAGAGGAACAACAATGGTCTGTTACGTTGGTCTTTACTTTTACAGGACTTGTCTTTCAGCATAGAACATCGCCAAGGTGTAGAAAATGCTAATGCTGATGCACTTAGCAGACGTCCGGTTGAGGAAGTAGTGTCTTGATGTGTGTGTAAATATTTTTGTATTTTGGGTTATTTGCCAACGCCCTAGTACCGAGTGTGGAAGGGGGGGTTTGCCTTGCTTGTGTGCTTGTTTTCCAGTGGTGAACTGAGTAACAGTTGAGCTGCAACTGGAGGTTGGTTTGTTTGGTGTGGTTTTTCGTGTGGTACAGTGGTGTGTTGAGATCGGTTTGAGTTGTAAAGGAGTGAAAAAAAAATCTAATGTAAGCTTTCTTATGGTGTGCGGTAAGTATAAGTGGATGGATTGCTTGGTAAAGAATGTGATCGAGGAAGAAGAGGCGTGTTTTAGGGTGCAACGCAAGGTGTTGTCGGCGGGGCAGTTTGGTGAAGGGTTGGCCCTGTTGCTGTGTTGCAAACGTTGGGTGAAGTGGTGAAAGCCGAAGTGTGTTGTGTTGGTGAAGTGATGCTGTGTTGTGCTGGTGAAGTGGTGAAGCGGTGTTGTGTGGTGCTACTGAAATGTGGGGCACATTGTGTGTGGAGTGAAGTGCTCGATGGCTGTGTGTGTGCAAGTAGAAAGGCTGTGGTGATGAGGTGGTGTTTTCCTAATGTGTGTTATCCGAAGCCTTCTGTGTGCCATCCTGTTGATTAAAATCACTAGTGGACCTGCGGCTAACCGAGATTTGTTTTTGAAACAATTCTTAAACAAGGGTTGGAGGTGTAAGGATCAGCTGCAGGGTTCTATTCGAAGCCCAAATTGGTGTCATTATCCAATTACCTGTAATTAAGGGTAATTACCCCATTCGGGAAAGAACATCAACTTGGAAACTTTTGCCAGCAGTCAAACGCGAGGTGAGTGACATACTTTCTACAAGGGATGGACATTCCATTTGAGAGCAATTGTATAGATTGGTGTGGCGGGAAAAAAACTATAAATTGTAAGAACGTTTTACTGCCAGAGTCACTCCCCGAAAAGGATGCTACAAGCGACGGAGATGCTTTTTGCCGGCTTGTGAGATCTATTGGTTGCAGCAGTGTATTTAAGGAACTGTTGTCCTCACAGCACATTGAATGGAGAAGTACCCAATGGAGTATGGTTTGAGAAGAAACCTGCGGTGCACCATATGCGTCGTTTGGGAAGTCTTTGTTTCGTACATGTGGACAAACCCCATCGCACGAAACTACAGGGACGTGCACTATTCACTATTCTAGTGGTATACATATTACAGACTCGTGGTTAACGTGTTTGGTAACCTGACAAGGGTAACGAGGTCAAAGAGACAGCAAGTGTACGCTTCGATGAGAGGCACATTGGTGTTGAAGCCCTTCAAAATGCTAGGAAGATAGTGTTTCAGCCTTTTGAAATGCCGGGTGCTGACCATGAGCGAGATTCCCATAACTCTGTCAGTGTGCATCTTGAGAAAGAATGATTCTACATTCCACCCAGGGCCGTAGCTACTGGGGGGGGGAATTACCCCCCCCCCCAGAATTGTTAAGGGGGGGGGCGTAAAAACGATGCTTCGAAAAACGTTAAAAGCTGCGAAGTTTTCTTTATTCAGCAGGAAAATACTTTTTATTTTTATTATTTTGGAATATCTATATTTCACTGATACCATACTTGTGGTCTCTGTGGCTATAGAAATAAACTGAAGCCACAAGCTGTTCGTTCGGATTAGTTTAAAGGGCAAAAAATAAGCAACCAAGTCAGCTAAGGTGAAGGACGGTAAATGAGACGTGCAGCGAAGCCCAACCGTAGTGCCATTGAAGTGGGGCAGTTCGCACAGCCATTTTACACTCAAGTCTTGGTTTCTTTTTAGCTCCACTACCTCCCCTCGATGAAAGCAACAGCAATTATGCTGCTATTCTGCCACACAACATTAAAAAATATCGCTGCTAAATGTACCAAAAACAAATGAAAAATTCTGCATTTACAACTGTCAGGAATAAAAAGAGGAAAAAAATTTACTCAAAACCATTCGTTCCCCGATTTGTATCAGGGTCAATCTGAGGAATCAGATTTTTACAAGATGAAAAATTAGGATTTGTACTATTACACAGAAGCCATACAACTAAGCGAAATACTGATGAAATTGCCCCGTATTTTGTATCATTCTTCATTTGTTGTATAAAATTGTATAAAATTATATAAAATACGACCAATCGTGGAGAATTCTTTGATTACAAACGTGCCCCCCCCCCCCGCCCTCCCCTTACACTATTCCTGAATGAATAAGGATGGAATCCAGATTCAAAGTTGGCCACACATCACAAGTTGAAATATCCCACTCGGGCTAAGCCGAATTATTTAGTAATTTACAACGGTAGTAATATTCTGGGCAGCCTACTAAAGCAAAATTACAGTGACTTTCACCAATTTACGGTTAACAGTCCAAAAACGAAACAAAGTAACCCCACCACAAAAAAAAAGTAAAAATAGTATCAAGTAAATATAAATATTAGACTTAAATTATCCAAAAAAGGCTGACTCGGATAGTTACTGATCCATATATTTACAAAATGATGTACTACGTCATGTGTACTTGATCGGCTTTAAACATTTTCAGCAATAATTTACACAAGGTAATCAGATGAATACAGAAAAGCGTAAACATTTGTTATATTAATTTTCACCATGCTGGAGGAAATATAAATAAATTAATTAAATAAAAGTGTCTGCATGTGTATATCCTGTTCATGGAGCAAATGTTCAGGCAAAATTGTTCAGGCTATTTTCCTAAATGATGTAATAAGCGTAAGCGTGACAGGAGAAACGTGTTACAAAGAATAATTACAGTAATGCATTGAATACTTGAAGTTATATGAAAATTCTTGTGCAGGACGATTCAATACAATCCGCCATAAATAAAAAATCAAAATGGCTCGCATTATTCTGTGGAGGGTAGGACTGAACAAATACCTTGAAAGAGCTCAAACAACTGCTGGGCAAGGTAATTCAGTGGGCTAGAATGCTGGAAGTCCTTGGTTCGAGTCCCATTTCGGGTAGGATTTTTCTCTCTCAAGACTAGTGTATTGTCAGAAGGACAGTCTTTATTGCTGACTGACTGCTTCGTTAACAAAGCCAGAAACTAATAACTTTCTGATTTACTTTACAAGAACAAAGTGCGAAAAATTCGTCAAAAGGCAGATGGATGAGGCGTTCCTTTTTAATTTAATATTTGTCTGCGTAGAATGTAATTCAGAAACAAAACCCTGAAAGGCGAAAGAACTCGCCAAGTTTCAGCCAATCAAAGTAGTGATACGTGAATAACTGCTACCTAGTTTTCAGAGTACCAAGCCTAACCTATGTACTGACCGAAAAGTGTTCCCCTTAGAAATGATATCACCCCCACCAACAAACAACCGCGAAACTAATCCCACCGGCTACCAGGTCAAAGGTTAAATAAACAAATATAGTAGCAGTGGTCAAGTTTTTATTTAATTAATGAAGTTATAGACGGTGGGATTAGCATGGTGATTATTCATTGGCGGGGTGATATGCAAAACTCGATCAGTTGGCAGATTGTAAAAAAAAATTGGGAAGATATTTGGGGGGGGGGGGGGGACGTAAAATAGGCCACTTGCCCTCCCAGAAAAAAATTCTAGCTACGGGCCTGATTCCAACGTTGCCTGAGGTGGTTCCTGCTTGTGGAGATGTTTTGTTTTATCCGTGACTTTATACACGGTTAAAAATTGGTGATTTTTAATTGAAATAATCAAATGTACAATTGAGAAAATTGGATCTGTTTATGTGCTGTTGTGCTTTACATAACGTATATGATTGGTAAAGCACAACAGCACTTAAACAGATCCAATTTTCTCAATTGTACTATTGATTATTTCAATTAAAAATCGCTAATTTTTATGCGTGTACATTTTAACAAGTAAAATGAAACTTCAATCATATAACCCCTTTTTTTACGGCACACTTGACGTTTCTGTTTGTAACCCGTGTACCTTTTTTACGGCTATGGTGTCGCGCTATAAAGATTTATGCATGCAGTCGATTGTTGCATGCACGAAGAATGGACCTGGAGTTTGCTGAGTGGCATCGTTCCCTAAATACAATGGTTAAAACAATGTGAAACAATCAAAATGATCGTTTAGGGTCCCGTAACTCCGGAATGGATCGACCAGTTGAAAAAGTGGTCCCTGTAAGGTTGAAGCCCAGGGAAATTTCTGGCTCAGATCATGTTTCAGATTTTAGGTAGGTGCAGTAGTTTTTTTCTGAAACCGTGTCAGCTAAGAAGAAGAACAACAACAACAAGTGAACAGTTTTCAAATTTACGTGTGGCTTCCTACGTTTACTCTTACACGGAATTGCATAAAAGTTGGTTTAAAGTTTGGAAAAGTTGCTATCTACTATCTGGCCAAGTTTGGTCGAAATATATTGAATAGAAACGGAGAAATTAATAGTTTTAGTTTTGCTGGAGAGAGGACTTAAATCACATATATATACACGGCTATCGCCGTGTATGATAAAATGGGGACGTTTGTAAGTGTTAAGTATCTGGTTTACATGAAATATACTGTTTCATAAGTGGAATGAAAAACCAGATTGTTTATTTTCGTTTTATCTATCCTTTAATTATGCATTAGTTAAAACAAGTAGTTTTTGGCGTTTTAGTAGTGTTTGGCAATTTTGTATAGTATTACTTTGTCATTTTGCCTTTTGCAATGAAGCCCTCTGTGTTTTACTGCCCCCTGGTGGCCAATGAAAATACTTGTATTGTGATATATGCAAATGAGTCATAAAGGTGTCATGGCTGCCTCCATGGTGGCTTGGAGCTTCAATACTGCTGCAGTTGTCAGTTTTGTCATTTTTGTTTATCTGAAGCAATCCATCAGGAATCCACATTCGATTTAGAAGATATAGGTTGTCTTATAAATACCACAGGCAAGTTTATGCAAACAAATTTTAAAGGACTTAGAAAGCTTTTGGTTTTGTGTTGCCTGTACTTTTGGCCTGATAAGGTGTTGGGGTGTTAGGGTGACGTAGGAAAGGCGAATGGGATCGTAGTGTAAATGAAAACCCATGAAAAGCATGTCATTGGATGGGAAAAAGCCACTATCCTTCTCCAGTCCAATACCCAAAATGATGCACACTTAAGAGGTCTTGAATCGCTAGCCATTAGACAATTCCAAAAACAAGGCCTTCTGCTAATGAACATCGCCAAGCCCTCGTATAGCGAAATTGACTGACTTGTGACGCCAGAACTCGTAGGCAGACTTATCCAGAAATGGATCGTGGAGATCAGTGGTGCACGCAACGGTGTGGTAAATTTAAAACAACACACAAGCATGTGATCATAAAGAACGTAGCCGAGCCATAGTTACTTCTGAAGATGGTGGACGATTGAATTCCACTGAAAATTAAAGTGGACATTAGTTCATTTATGTGTGGTTAAGTGTAGTATTGAAAAAAAAAAACAGTGTTTTTAAAATACCGTTTCTCCATATTGTAGAGAAAACAATTCGGCACGGTATCTTCACCCTTTTTCAGGATCGGATCATCAGTGGCGGTGTCATCCAGCGAAGTAAATGTGCTTGTTGGCATCTTTAGTCGAAACCTGGTTGCGAGCCGGAAGCGAAAGCACCAGGGGAAGTGAAAGCAGAGTTCTGGTTTGTTGGATTGCACACGCTGAGTCCGGGCAGGTTTCGCTGTCAACAGCATTCAAAGGATTGTCGGATGCAAGGCGAATTTTCTTCGAACCATGATGAGATGAATGTGATGAACGTTTGCGGCTTTCCTGGCTTGAACTGGAGGCTGTTACATAGTGATTTGTAAATTTTTTAAAAACAGTGTTGCATTCTTAATGACTGACTACCGCCATCGTATACACATGAACAACAACCCACTTTATTAGCGACACCCAGGTCGCGCTGCCCCACTGATCTGTACAATCCATAGCCTCCGCTATTTCAAGCGGTGGCATCCGACTACACGATACCACA
>JAHWFP010077049.1:31969-58527 GCA_023313725.1 Lithobius niger
TAGCCTCCGCTATTTCAAGCGGTGGCATCCGACTACACGATACCACAGAGGCGATCCATTGGCCGGTGTATTCACGTCGTACCGATGAAGTGTAGGATGGCGGTGGGTGATGGTTCGGAAGGTTTAGCTTTCGGACACCTTTCTCAACCAAACAGTGTACTTCACTTCGGGTAACTGAACGACTAGCTTGTCCAGAAGAACGGGACGAAAGATCAGTGGGGAATTCAGGGAGATCCTAGCGTTGAGGATTTCCGAACCCTGTCGAAAGTTGCGCTTGGCATCAACGTAACGTTTCTTAGCAGCACAGAGCTCATTATCGAGTGCATAGAATTCTAAAGCAGGCAGTGTGGGTTTCCTCCTTGTAGAGGTGAAACGTCCTCGGTGTCTGCCGGTCCAATGCAAGAAGTTGGCGTAACCAAATGGGACGGTAGGACGAGATCCAAAGCCGAAAGCAGGCGGGTTGACAAATCGAAAGCAGCGGCGTCGGCATTTGAGTGAACAGCAGTGGGAGCAGGCAGAAGGGACGGTGGAGCAGGGTCCAAGCTGGGAGCGGCATCCGTCTACTTCGGCATAGTGTTCAGCTTTCTGAAAGGATGACAGCGTCTTCTCTTCAGAAGGGAAATACTCTTTCTTTCCGAAAGCGAAAGCAGGAGACAAAGTAACGTGGAGACAGCCTTGAAGGAAAATGCATGACGAGAGCCTTCGCGCACTCGGTTTTATAGAGGAGGGCTGCGCTAAGCAGGCACAGTAGGGTTACGAAGCAGGCGGCTACAAGAAACTAAGAACCTCCACAGAGACAAATCCATTGAAAAAAATGAATGCAAAATTAACAGGTTATGGATGTTTTCCACTCCGGCAACAAGAAACTGCCATTTTCAGTCTGCTCAGAAAAAGACCACCCAGCCTTAAAATAAATCCTTTTACATCTGAAACATTCTGATCGTACATGTCCCTGTTTCTGCAATGGAAACCATGACGCCCGTCCTTTGAATGTACAGCAGTTGCACCAACCTTAGCCTGTTTAAAAGCATCTTTAACCAATGAAGGAATGTGATACCGAAGCCAACCATGGTAGTCAAAGATGAAAACAAATCCTGGCCAAAGTGCTCGGCCCTGCATAGTTCCAAAATTGCGTTTAAGGCAGCCTGTCGCATCCGTCAGTATTTCATGAAAACTCCCAAGTTTAATGGCTGATAAGTAAATGTTCATATCTTTGTTGGGCAAGCCTTACATAAAGGCTGCTCGCAAGCTTTCATCTTTGGACAATATCTTAATTTGCTTACCAATATCAGAAGCCGTAGCATGCACACGGCACAAACTCGTCTCCACTACCATAACATTTAGCCAAATTTGCTTTAAATTTATCAAAATCAACAGCGTCCACCAGTGCAGGTGAGTTAGCTACATATTTAGCTCCTCCTCCTTCGAGGTGACTAGTCATAGAATCCAAAATATCAGAATTCCTTTTCTTCAAATTTTCAGGCACGAGTAAAAATGTATAAACGTCATCAGAGGTTTGTTTAATGTAAAAATGTACAAATGTGTAAACCGACCACTGATAAATCCGTAGTTGGGCGCTTGCACGCTTTCCCGCAAGCCCGGATAAATTCGTAGTTGGGCTCCGTTATCTTATAATGCGGTAACTTGTTACGAAGCGACCCTGAGTACCAAATTTCGTTGTTCTATGTCAGTTCTGGGGATAACTATTTAGAGTTTCAAAGTTTGATGTTCCTGCTAAGGCTACAGTTCATTCACATCCGAACAATGTACTATTTCCCAGGTTGCCAACCAGTCAGTCCTACAATACACAGTTTAGGGACCTTTTTATGCTAGAAACTAGAATGACTTCAGTATCATAAACCCGGAAGTGGGGGGAGCAGGGGTGGGGGGGGGGGGCACCAACCAAGCATTCCCCAAAACTCGAGCCGAGAATGCATAAAAACCCTTGAATTCTTCTAAACTTCTTTTATGAAGCCAAACAATAAGGGGCGTAAAGGGTGTACAATTTCAGCTAGCCACCCCCCCCCCACGCAAAAAAAAGTACCTTACTTATTTATACCACTAAATAAGTGGTACTGCATACTAAATAAGTGGACTGCATACGATTATGAATTTATTTTCATTTTTATCTCACTTTTCCTTATAACAAAAAACCAAGACAAACAAGCATAAATAGATGTCTGACAATTTAATAAAGTCGCCAAATTTGTGGTTTACACCCCTCCAACTTTTAGTCTTCCCGCTGTTCCTGGTAAAACTACCTTAACCAATTTAAGTGCCATTTTAATCTTATATCTGTAGTCTATCTTCATATAAGTAGCAGCAGTACCTAAGGACATGTCTCAAATTGGAGTTTTCTTTGGTGTAATTATACTAGGGCGTCATCAGGTTACACTGTCGACATAATGGAGCGAAGCGAAGAGCCTACCAACAAACCAAACAAACAAAGTAACAGACCACCAAACCAACCAACCAACCAACCTACAAGCAAACAAACCGACAAACAAACTAACAATCAAACCAACAAACAAACATATAAACCAACAAAAAACAAACAAACAAACCAACAAACAAATATTCAAACATACAAACAAACAAACGAATGAATGATACACTGGCCACAGGGAACAGGTAGTTTGAGACTGCATTGTAGTTCATCGTTCAGTTGCTTTTTGCATCTTATTTCTTTGCCTATTTGCTTTCGTAGAGCTGGATGGCGTTGTTTCTCAACAACAGGTCTGACTTAAGTTTTTTTTACAAGCCGGCATCAATGTGCAAAATCAGGTTTTAATTTATGTAGTAGTTATTGCGTGATGCATCTTATTAAAACCAACGAACAAACAAATCAAGAAACCATCACTGCCACTGTAGACATTATAGAGAAAGCTCTGCTTTCTTTGCTGTTTGGTTGGGGTTCCCGCTTCCTTCTTCCAAACATTACCTAAATGAGCATGAGACATAGTTGTAATCAGTAGTGGAATTTATGCGACTCTACGTCAGCTCGGCTACTTCCACAATACTAATTCTCATCGTCTCACCTGTGACGTCACAGATGAGATGACGTATTGGGTTAGTGTTAGTATGACAATGCATTTTTATAGTGACTTGCACTTTTTTTTATTAAATTTTGCGTGGCGTTTACCTCCTTTGAAGGTTGGAAGTAGAAAGAAAGATGGCTTCAGGTTGTAA
Source organism: Lithobius niger (assembly GCA_023313725.1). Lineage (NCBI taxonomy): Eukaryota > Metazoa > Arthropoda > Chilopoda > Lithobiomorpha > Lithobiidae > Lithobius > Lithobius niger. The sequence continues at coordinate 35,159 of JAHWFP010077049.1, forward strand.
GTAATAGGTAAGGCCTGCTCGCTCTCTGATTGGTCGAGAGTCGGTCACGTGAGCGGAGGACATTTCCGGTCGACCCTCCAGCGGTAGGAATTGGAACTAAAAATTGGAGGATTATTTTTAAGTAATATTTCTCTGATTGGTTGAGAGAGCTGGTAACGTGACCGACGCCTGCAGCGCCCTTCCGACGGAGATTAGAACTAACTGAATAAGACTGGTGGCAATTATTTGTAGTCTTTTAAATCTGATCACGAGTAGACATGGATGTCGCTACACAAACCGATTTATCCTCGATGAAAGATATTCCTTCATCTGAAAAACGACTTCGAAACGTTTATGCTCCTTCAAGTGCATTAATCCAGAAGGTAGGATCGAGTTTCATTGATTCTTGCGAACGCATTTTAAAAATAACGGAGGTGGAACCTTGTCATGTCTACGGACTTGTGATACAATATGGCATCACAAGCCTTACAAAGGAGATATTCGCAAGATCGCTAGCCTATCATGCGAAGAGATGCTCCATTGACTCGTATTGCATCGGAGGTGAATCTGTCGAACTCTATTGTTTCATACGTTTTAAGGAAAAAGTGGATGTGGGGTTTGTGATTTGCCTTTCAAGAATGATGGTTTCATCAATTGTGCCTACAATCGTTCTACTTTCAACAGAAGCTATTCGAAGGAATTTTTTGTCAATGTTATATGCTAAAGATTCTACTCCCGTACAAACAGTGGCATCCCAAGAGCTGCTTAGTTGTGAAGGTCAAGATAGCAGCAAAAGTTATGAATTAAAAAAAAGGAAAAACAAACAGCGTTCTGTGGTGTAAATCGATAGTGGTAAACAAAAATAAAAATAAAAATTTCTTGCTGATACTAAAGTTACGCCTCCCAACTCAGAGTTCATTCGCTTCAAAAATGTCGGACTGTGCACTTAATGCCCGCCTTAATGAGACGGCAAATACGAGGTTAAGCGACTGCATACAGACATCTACAACCTCGGTCATAAACCTGCTATTTGATATGGTTGGCAATACGAGCGGAGAGATAAGACAGTATGTTCTGGACAGCAAGAATGAACTTGAAAATACTTTTGAAACGAGAATAATGGAGGCTTCGCTTAGTAATAGTTTACTGGAAGAAGAAGTTATAAACTTAAAAAGACGTGCACTACAGACGGATTCAAGTGGTGATCCTCAGTATTTAGCTAACGGTAAAAGAATAACGAATGTGGCTCCGGCTCTCCACTCTAGTGACGTCACCACCTTATCGTGGTGCAAGCAAAATTGTCTTTCATTAAATAGCCAACGTAACGCCTTCGACTCCAAAAACAAAATGATAAAGAACCTCTCACAACCTATTGAATCCACCGATGAAGCTAATAAACAGTATGTCGATTTCACAAATAATTTATTTGTGTCATTCAATTTTAATGCCCAGCTTAATCAACCCTGGTTTGTTTTTGCTCGAGATGCTAGTTTTGTTATGACACAAAAAGCAAAGCTGACGAGAATTTGCTTGTTTTGTGAAAAAGAGAATGTGGATTTAATGGTTAGAGTGGATTTTGGAAGGAATCCGTTTACGTTCCACAAACCTAGTTACTTGAAAACAATGAAAGAAATTCCAAAGACAGACATACTTATCGAACCTGGTCAAGCTATTGTGGTTTCTAATAGTACGTATGGGAAAGAATATTTAAAAGATACGAAAGTGGACGTTTTCTTTACATTTATTTAAATTTTTTTTACATTAATTTTCTTTTTTTTTGGCGTCGGTCCTTCTTCGTCATCTGAATCTCTTTTTCTTTTTCTTTCGCTGTAAAGAAGTCGAAGAATTAGCGAATAGAACAATACTTTTAAAGAATGTTTTTTCAATCTGGAGTAGCTTACTTTTCCATTGCTGCCTCCATTATTTGTCTTAAACTTTGCACGATGGCAGACACCATCGGCATGCTAAAAAAGGAGGGAAAAGTCGTTTTTGTTTAAAAAGGGATTTAAAAAAGATATTTAAAAGTTTTCATCTTATATTACTTGCAGCTCGTTCTCTCCCGTTTCGGGGTTTGTGTACATGTTAGGCATCTATAAAAACTTCCTATAATGACTTCTTATATAATGCCTTCCTATATGTAAAAATTAAAGAATAAACATCTTTAAATAAAATGTGTGCAAAGAATACTTACTTTTCTCTCAATGGTGTTTCCTCTTCCAATGGCAGTTGTGATGTGATGAAATCTTTCCCGATGGAATGCAACATCACTCATTTTAATCTCGATTTTATTTTTTCTTGTTTGACACTAGGAACAGGTTATGGAGATAAACGATCTTTCAATCGCATCTCTAATTTCAGTTTCCGGGGACAAACACCTCAAAAATAAGCATGATGTTACAGTTTTTAGTTAGGTCACCAACCTGTTCACTTGAAAAATGTCGTGTAGTCGGATCATGACATTCAATAACGGTTACTGCCATCTCATGATTTTAAGAGATTAAGGGTTTCATATAAAAAGGGAAAGCTTTTCAAGAGAGCTTCACGCGTCTTCAAGAGTTTAACTTGTGTTCAAAGTATCAGACAAGTCTTCAACTTGAAATCAGGTAAGTTTACAATTGTTTTATATGTTATTAGGTATATTTTTAAAAAGAGAATAAAGACTAATGTGACTTTGTTCTCTGTTTTTTATTAGTAAAATGGCTTCCATACTCTTGCCAACAATGTCTCTCCCATTAAGTGTCACCGACCACGCTTTTGTGAATGTTGGCATATATGCAGAAAATATTCTTATTCATTTAAGAGACTATACTAGAGCAACGTCGAGGTTTTCTCCATCCAAAAACGGTATTCCATTGTCGGGTGCAACAATGGAAAATGTTCAAAGATAATTTCGACATTATTCAAACAAACGTGGTCGATGGAGACATGCACATAGAACTAGATCAAGGCCAAATACTGATCTATTCTCAGATTGAAAAAAAAACAGAAATACATTGTTTTCCAACGTGAAGATGGGAAACAATACAATTTAAATTCAAGCTCATTTTCCACGATGAGATCATTAGCACCTGCTATCGACGTTATGGTGACGAAATTGAAATCTGAGATGGAGAACAAAGGTTAAATAATGACATAAAAATGTTGATACACGTTATCAGGTGAGTGTTTTTTTATTGCATTTTAAACATTTTTAAAACGAAATAATTCAGTTGCCTTCAGACTGTTGTGAGAGTAGGATGGATCTTACAGAAAAAGCTACGTGCGAAGCTTATGGAATAGTGTGCTTCGTATCCAACAATTTGCTAGCGAGAGGACAATCTTTTACAACAATGACACTTTTTAGTGGGGAATATGAGTTAGTGTCACATGCTGAATCGCAGCTGGAGGAGCATTTATGGCTTTATTTGCGTTTCAAGAGTGCAACATCGCAAGAGAAGTGATGAATTTGTTAAAACTGAATGAACTCTGTACAGACTATACTGTGCGTGCACTCATCAGTGAAACAAGTCGAAAGCAGTAGATTAGGAAAATGTGTAAAAAAGATCCTGAAATGCTCGAACTGTTGCAACCTGAGGTACTGAATTATTTGCGTTTCGAGATGCGTCTCATTAGATGGTGTGAAACATATTTGCATACTGACTTTAAATTTGATTCTTTTCTGTTTGAATACTCTGCTCAGTTCCCTTTTATCATTGCATATTTGAATTGGTATCGTAAAATGCGTGCAGATTAAAAATAGTATAAAATACTGTTAAATTGTTATTTTGTTGTTATTTGAAAAATGGAGTGCGTTGATTGTAGGTTGCGTCTTCCAGCTGCTATGGTCGTCGCAGGACAACCTAATTCGGGGAAGACGGAGTTTGCGGTTGACCTTATTTTAAATAATCAACAGTTGATTACTCCAAAACCTACCCAATGTCTCGTAACATATGATATTTGGAAAAAAGCCTACGACCGTTTGAAACAGAATTGCTGCAACCATTAGTATTCTCTGAAAAAGTAGACCGTGCAATGATAGAAGGTATCGACTCTGATCAAGCCTCTATCGTTTTAATAGATGACAAGATGTGTGATTTGGCGAATCAGAAATGTTTAATAACTGATACATTTGTGAAATATTTTCATCACAAGAATCTATTTTGTATTTTACCTGTGCAAAATATGTTTCATAAAAATTTGAGAACCATATCTGTTTGTTCGACGTATATTGTGCTGATACAAAGTCCACGTACTCAGTCTCAGGTGAAAACGTTGGGGTCGCAGTTAGGATGTGCCAACTTCCTGTGCGAGGTATATAATGACGCCACGCAAAATCCATTCACTCATTTGTTGTTAGACTTCCATTCAACGATGGATCCCTCACTTCGTTATTGTAGTTGTATCCTGTCCCAGAATCCAATTGTCTATATAAAACAATGAAGAAGATCCAAGTGAAACATTGCATTCCGCTTCTCGAGCTATTAGCATCGTCTAAGGTTCACCGCTCCGTGAAAAAAACCTTACTCACTCACTGTCCGACTGTGCTCGATGTTTTAGATAGCTGCTGTCTGAACGTGCTACGAGGTAAAATACCCTTAAGTATCAATCAAAAAAATAGGTTAAGAAAATACAAACCTGCTTTAAAATTGCTAGCTACGAAGAGTGTCAGCAGAAAAAAAAAGTTAAGACTTTAAATCAAAAAGGCGAAGGTTTTCTTAGCGCGCTGATCCCGCCTGTAATTAGTTTATTAGGTAGTATTTTTTCACGTTAATAATGTAGAAAAAAATGATGTTAACGAACTATCCTGGTGTTAGACCATTTGAAAAACCTCTTAGCGAGTTGGATGAACAAATGAAAAGTATTCTAGAACAAGATAATGTTGACGATCATCAGAAAGTTATGTTGTATCAACAAATATTGCAACGGTATTTGAATTATCGTGAACAGGCTAAAATAAAGGAACCTTTACAAGTCAGTTTTACTAGCAGCGCTGTAAATCCTCCAACTACAACTTTAAAAACGGCTGCAACGCCTCAAACCGTGCCAGAACAGACTGAGACTACAGACACTGATGATGATGGTGCATCGGCCAGAAAACCTAGCATCGATGAATTGGTAGAAACGGTTCCTATTAATTACAGAACGGTAGTAGCTGAACGTTTAGCGGAAGGTGACATTTCTTGGAACGAAAAGGATGAGTTATTATTCCAAGGTCGTCCTATTAAAAAATCGAACGTCGCAGATTTAGTGTATGGTTTGTTTTCACGTACAAAGCATGCAAAACGTGTTGCTAACAAGTTACCGCGTTGGCAATCTCTTAATACTTTGTTAGGTCGTGTAACATCGCGGTGAAGAAAGTATCCAAAACCAAAAAAACAACTGAGAAAGATTTGAGTTGGTTGGATGACAGTCAATACTTTTGATTATGGCGACTTTAAAAGACATCTATTTTGATCCTAATTCTGTAGGCTCATTAGGAGGTAAAGAGAGGCTGTATCGTGAAGCTAAAAAAATATGGTTTTAGTAGAAAGCAAGTAGACGAATTCTTAAAATCTCAAGAGGCTTACACTTTATATAAAGACATTAGACACAAATTTACACTTAACCCTTTTATAGCTGCACGAAAAGCTCACATTTGGCAGTCGGACCTCATTGACCTAAAGAAATATGCTCCTTTTAATAGAAATTTTCAATATGTTTTGATCGCAATCGACGTGTTAACTAAATATCTCATAGCAGTTCCTTTAAAAAACAAATCAGCAGTAGCTATGGTTTCCGGTTTAAAGAAGGTGTTTAAAGACAAGAAACCACTTTACTTGCATTCTGATGAAGGCTCAGAATACACTTCCATAGCTGTCAGATCCTTACTCGACTTTCTTAATATTAAATGGTTATCACACCTATAATTGCTCAATCAAGGCGAGTATCGCGGAGAGAGTCATAAAAACGGTGAAAAGTCGAATATTTCGTTGGCTTACCTATACAGGTAGCTACAACTATGTAGATGTCTTGGATAAGATTGCAAATTCATACAATAATTCTCTTCATACTAGCATCAAGTTAGCACCTTCCGAAACTGCAACCAGAAAGAAGGAGCGTGAAGCTTATAAAAATTTGTACGGTGGCGCTAGTGGTTTGAAAGTAGGTCAGTTGGTCCGCATACCAAAAATCAGACACTTTTTTACACCAGGCTACATCCCAAAGTGGACTAGAGAAACATTTACAATTGCCAGCTAAATTAAAAATAAACTTTACAAAACACCTGTCTATACGTTAAAGGATTATGATTCTACGCCCATAAAAGGTACTTTTTACAACCAGGAATTACAACCTAATTATAAAACATGATAATGGTTACAGAATAGAACGTGTGTTGAGGGGAAAAAAGTGGCAGGCGTGACTCATTTTTACGTTAAATGGGCTAGCTCGGATCCGAAATTCAACAGTTGGGTAACTGATATCGTTCAAGATGGACCTCCTCGATAATCTGTACGTCACTCGTCCATCTAATGGCAGTATGGATGTCTTTCCCGATAACACTTTGGCTCATTACAAGAATTATCTCCCAGAAACGCTTAACCTCTCGGCCGAATATGAGGTCGCCTTGGTAGAGATGCAATTTCCTTTAAGAATGAACTATAAACCTTTTTTAATGAGAGCTGGTGAGGACGATGTAATCTTAAATGTTTTAAATTTAGATATAATGACTCCCACGGCCATTGAATACAAACTAAAATGCACAAGCGCTGGTATCAGTTATGACACTACCAGTGACCTAGTAGAGGCAATAAATAAGGAAATAGCACAGTTTAGGAGAGGCAAATTTGAAAATTATAATGGGAAAGAGCATCCTTTTCAAGACTTAGATTATGAAAAGAGGAAAAGGCCTAGACTTAGTTACAATACCAGCATAAAACGTTACGTTATTCATAATGACATAAGACCAACTAATTTGTATATTCGATTATTAATGGGAAAACGAATGGCTTGCAGGTTAGGTTTTGAACAAAATCAATTACCTCTTTACCCTTATCGCGATGACGGGAGCCTCGCTACAAAGGGAGGTGTTGTAGTCGTTCTCGATAAAAGTATCTCTTACAAAACTCGAGCTGAATTAACCGTTACAGCTGTTAACCCATCACCTCATGATAACAACAACCTTCCAGATTATAATTGGATTTACACCAATATAATAAATCCGAGACCTGTCGGCAACAGTTATTCTCAATTGTTAAGAATTACTAATGTTGTAGGAGAGTTAGGCGCGAGCCAGTCTGTTATATTCACTTCTCCCCATTATTATTCTCTGTTACAGCATAACGTGCAAATAATAGAAATTAAATTTTGTGACGCGTATGGCGATATAATACCGTTCTCTTCTCAAGGACACACCGTTGTCACTTTGCACGTCAGGCGGAAAAGGTCATGAGTAAAACAATGGCTTCCTGCTGTCCTTATACGGCTCACTATCGAAGACAGGCTGGAGGTTTAAACGTGTATTCAGGCGCAAGACTTCAAGCTGGGTATGGGTTGGCAAACATCTTCGCTAGTATATCTAAACATGCAATGCCTTTCGTTTGTTCAGTTGGCAGCTATTTAGGACACAAAGCTTTAGGAGCCGGAAGTAATATTGCGCAAGATTTAATTGCTGGTAAAAATGTTAAACAGAGAGCAAAGGATAGATTACAGGAGACTGGTGAACAGATATTAGGTTATGTTAAGGCGAAGTTCAGTCAATCTGGCAGCGGTCGCAAGAGAAGACACAACGCTCCCAAGACAAATGCTACTAAGAGACGACGAACAGTGAAAGTTAGTCAGAAAAAGAAGAAGAAAAATAAGAAAGCGGCTCGAGATACTATTTTTTTTAAATGTCTTTCATTCATCCTTTATCTTGGGAGTGTTTGAAATCAGAATTGGATATAATTGAAGTTCCACCAGCGCAAGTGTCTATAGAACGCAACCAGTATGTGGAATACCGACCTATTGCAACACCTAGTTCAACTATAGAATTTCAGATTGATGGAACAGCAGACTATTTGGACTTGGCGTAAACCTGTATTTATTTAAAACTTAAAGTTGTAAGCGCTGCTGGAGAAGATCTTACTGATGCACTGAGTGCTTTCATAACGCCTACTAACCTATTTCTACAATCTCTTTTTTCACAAGTGGACTGTTATTTCAACGGAAGCTGATTTCTGGAGGCAGCGACACCTATCGATATAAAGCTTACCTGCAAACGTTGCTCAGTTACTCTAATGCAGCTAAATACTGTCAGTTGGGAGCTGCCATGTGGAATACTGCAGATAACAGGAAAGCTGCTATCGCAAATTCTAAAAAAGTATAGAGTTAAAGGGGCAAATTCATACTGAAGCCTGCAACTTGTCGAAACTTTTATTGAGCAATGTTAATGTCAAGTTTCGCTTCGTTTTATCAAAGCCTGAATTTTCGTTCAAGTTGTCCAACGCTGCTGCTGGTACTTTAAAACCAAAAATACAAATAGAAGCAGCTGCTTTGTTTGTAAAAAAGGTTAGACCCTCCCCATCCATTCTATCATCTCACATGACAACACTGCAAGAAAATAGCGCAAAATATTCTTTTGTTCGTAGCAACATTAAAATCCAAACTATCTCTAGTGGAATAACTTCAGCATTTATTGACAACGTTTTTCAAGGACAGGTGCCGTCTTTTGTTTTGATTTGTTTTGTTGACAACGAAACGTACACGGGTGTTTACAAAAAAGATCCTTGGATATTTGAAAATCACGGTTTGAACTACTTATCGCTCACTGTAGACGGGGAACAAATAGACAAACCACTACAACCTGACTTTAGTTCCATGACCTACACCCGAGCCTACATGAATTTATTTCACGGATTAGACACATCATTTCAAAACATAGGTAATGGCATCAAGATTACAGATTTTGCTACAAAACATTGTATGTTTGCTTATGATCTGACTGCGGATGGTTGCGCCGGAAATTCAGGCTCTCACGTTTCACTCAACAGACAAGGTGTTGTCAGAATAGAACTTAGATTTGACGCTGCTCTCGCAAAAGCGACTAACGTTTTGATTTATTACAAGATACCGACGGTTTTAGAAGTTACATTTGATCGTGAAGTGTTCTTGGAAGGATGAACATGAAGCAGATCAATGACATCTTGAGAAGTAGATGTCCAAATTTCCTAGGGACGTATCCCGCAAACCACTTACCTGTTATAATTAATAGAAAAGAATCGTTTCTAGTCGTTAATCATGACTCGTGCACTTCGTCGGGAAGCCATTGGTCTGTCATCGGATTGAACAAAATGAAGAATGGAATTAAGACTTCCGAGTTTTTTGACTCTTTTGGCTTCAACTTAGAAAACAATTACCACATTCTACAGTATTTGAGTGATTGGAATGGAAAGAAGATTTGGCACAACAAGTTTCAAATTCAATCCCCAACATCTTCTACCTGTGGACATTATTGTATTTTTTACATAATTATGAGAACCAAGGGATTTACTCCCGATTACATTGTTAACAAATTAAAGAAAACTGCTTTCCGTGAACGTTATGTGTACAATTTTATAAAATGTATTAATAAACTTAAAATGTGATTATACAGCATTCTCTTAATATTTTTTTTATTCTCTCTAGAATGCCGCACTGTTTAATAAAATTTCGCCTGGAGGGGACCGACGATGAGGGAATTGATATTGTGAAAAGAACACTATACCACAACATGTTGCAAATGATAAAGTTGAAAATGCTTTGCATAGGCATCGAAACCGTCTTAGCAGGACACTTGGTCAGGATTTTAGTGGATTGTAAAATGGAACCAATCAAAAGTTTTATCGAGGGGATGCAAGCTGGGTTTAAAGATGATGGTGGTTTAACACTTTAACGCCTATGGACGTACTAGTACGTCCTTTGAACTTTTGCACAGCTGCCTATGGACGTACCAGTACGTCCGGAATGTTTGGGGGTCCATGCTAAAGTCAACGTACCAGTACGTCCATCGCTCTTCATGCAATGTTGTTAGGTAATGTATTTAGTGCACATATCAGTCGTTAGATGGCAGCACTGACTAGTCTGAGCTGTGTGAAGTGGTGTTTGCTGGAAGTTGTATAGGTGCCTTGCTTAGCTGAACACAAAATGGCGGCCAACAATGTTGAACTTTTGCATTTTTGTGAGTTTGTCAACATTGTTTCGCTGCTCACTGTGCCAGTACTAATTTGTGTAAAAAATTTCCGAATGCATCACCATTTAAAGCATACTTTTCTGAGATAAGTGACTATATTTTAAATTCTTGAGCTCCATTGCATAGCCTGATATGATATTTTTGGTAAATGCTAAAATCGGTCAGGCTGTAATGCTAGTTCAAAATAAAAAGGTTAGGCATGAAAGTGTTAATCGACAAAGAGCTAACTATGGAGGTCGTTACTCGTTCTCAAGCTGGAATGTTTAAAAAATATATAACAACGATTGATCCTTTCGCATTAATTCTCGGATGTAGCCTACCCGACCTTTCATTTGATATGCAGCTCATATGATTTTGCAAAGATAGTCTTTCGTTCAGCCACCTTGACCCATTTGTTCTGAACAATTTTGAGTTACACGACAGAATTAAAACTTACTACGACAGTTATCACACGACACGAAAAATTACTCTAAATAGGATAGAAAATGAAATGTTGAAAACAGAGTTCTTAAAGAACCAACACCTTTGTGGAGCGCACTTGCAACAAACGCCTTGCAAGACAGATAAGAGCAGTCAAAGGTGTTTACATTTACGGTTCGACTGGAATTGGTAAAACGTTACTCGTTGAAGTGATACTACCAGACATTTGCGAATTGGGTTACGTCATGACAACTGCATCTTTTACAGGTGTCAGACACGACGATCTCTACGTCTACATTCCAGATTGTGCTTCAGAACTCCTTGAGTCTTCCATTTTGACCCTATATCGTTTGGTAGATAACAGAGCTTTCAATATTGGAAAACAAAAGATATTATTTAAAGGCAAGGTGATAATTGTTAGTAGATGTCAACCTCTGGAAGATGTAGCCTTCCTACGACGTTTTACCGTCATTGAAGCAGACACACCTTTATTCGCATCACCTCACACGAATAGAGTTACACCGCCCTGCATGACTGACAAAGTGTGTAATTTTTTTTAATTTATTGTTTTTTTCTTGTTCTAGTTTTCTAACTTTACAATTTGGTAACATGATTTTTTTTCTTTTTTTACAGATGCCATAAGGTTATTTGAGGGCAACGCCTCCGCAATCAGGTGAAGACTTGTCACCAGTCGATTCAATGTGCACAAGTCTGCATGCCCTCAACATGTGAGGATGTTTGTTTGCCAAGCGTGTGGTTTGAAGTATAGACACAGAACCAGTCTTCTGAGACATCTACGCAATTGTCACCCAGCCGATGCTGATGCAAACTGCATTGTTTGCAGCCGACGTTTTGAAAACCGCTGCACACTTCTTCTTCACCAGATACGTGCTCATGTTCCATCTCCTACAGCTCCTCAAAACGTTTGCAGTCAGTGTAACGAAGGGTTTGTTTTCAAGAATTGAATTGAACCGCCACCGTCATCGTTCTCATATTGCGCCGAACAAACCAGATATTCATTTCAATGAAACAATCTCTTCATTCAAGAAGACCAGAAGCTCTTTTCGGAATTATATTTCAAGATTTAGTTATGTGTTTCCAGACGATGAAACTCTTCATCCAAATTTAGAATTATTTTTGTTTAGTTTACACGAGCAGTTGTATTTTTTAGTTGAAGAGGTGTGTAGCAGCCTTTGCCAAGTTAAACTTATGACCAGAGGCGCCTCAAGCTTTAAAAACGTGGTGGGGCCATGATCTAACTCCCCCCCCCCGAATATTTTTTTTTTATCAAGGCAGGTAATGTAATCTGGACAACCAAACAACCCGCTAACCAGACCCCAAGGTTGCTTTTTTTTTTTTAACAATTAACAAAAATGAAAAAAAAAATACGTTTATCTAAATATTTTTTTTTATCGGGAAGATGCTGTCATAGCTGGTCTGGTCATCACGGTATGTGCTATCTGAAGTAAAAACTATAATAAACTTTTAATAATTTCTTTAATATATTTCATCACTAGTACTACCAAACCATCACGCTCATAAATACTTAATATTCACCTTTTCTAATAAATATGTGATGTGTAGTAGCCTTCAATCGCTGCGCGAACGTGCTTTCGGTGCGTTCGGAAAGTAACGTCAGGCAACGTCTAATCTTGGACGAACCCAATCATAGACACGCAAGCAGTTCACTTCGTTTCAAGCATGTCACCGCCTCGCAGCCCAAATAATTAAAACTATGTGAAGGCACTGAAATGTAAACTAACCAATTATTTTTAACGGCTATTCACTGGACAAAATAATAAAAATAAGCCAGACTAGCAATGAAAATTTACTATAGAGCTATTTATACTGGAAAAAGTGGTGGGGCCAAATGGCCTAAACTGCAAAAGTGGTGGGGCCACCGGCCCCCCCGGCTCCGGCGCCTATGCTTGTGACGAGTGTCAAGCTCGAACTACACAAACCTCCTTCGAAAACAATTTCCATTTATTTATGTACAAAACCATACACAGTGTTACGTTTTGATCAAATTGAAGATGTTTTAAAAGAGGTTTACTTGGACTTGTTAACACGTTTAAAGCATTACCAAAAGGAAGGTTCTGGTTGGGTTTTATGGAATATTCTTGCCTTGGATCTTCATTTTGCGAGATATCAACCCTTAGCTGGAAGTTGCTACAAACCGTTAGATTCTTTTCTTGCTCATAAAAAGGCGATAGTTAATGTCAAGTGTTACGATTTAAAATGTTTTGAATATTCCATATTAGCAGCCTTACATCCTACTACAAGTCATCCTAATAGGGTGAGCAATTATAAGCATTTGTTACACACTCTACGTGTTGACGAAATCTCTTATCCAGTACCTTTGCATTATGTTCGTAAATTTGAAATTTTAAACGATTTGAAGATTAACGTTTACGGTTATTCTGACAAAGAGGTCTATCCACTCTACATTAGCGAGAGGAATGGAGACGAAATAGTAAGGTTGTTATTGTTGGAAGACAGCCACTATTGTTTTATTAAGAATTTTAATCGATTGATATCGGATACTTGTGCATACTGTTTGTGTCCTCAACACGAAAGAAATGCATTATGCAAACATGAAATGTATTGTAAACAACATAAATCGCAAAGAATTGTTATGCCAGAACCTGGGGAGAGTATTATGAAGTTTAACAATTTTGCGAATCAGTTGGATGTCCCATTTGTGGTATACGCAGACTTTGAGTCGATATTAACTCCTATACAAGGATGTAAACCTAATGATGAGAATTCCTGCACGTACGAATATCACTTACATGAACCTTGTGGTTATTGTTACGTTATGATTGATTGTTTAGGAGAGCTGACATCTAACGAACTGTATAGAGGTTCTGATTGTGTGTCACGCTTTCTCTTAGCCATCGAAGCTGAGTATGTAAAAACGAGAGCTTTGTTAAAACAACCAAAACCATTAGTAATGACAGAATTTGACAAAATTCACTTTGGAAACAATAACTTGTGTCATATTTGTGAAGAACTCATCGTCGATGGTGAAATGAAGGTTTGCGATCATGACCACTATACGGGTGTTTATAGAGGTCCCGCTCACTCGCAATGTAATATCGAATACAATTTTAAGAAAACAATGCCTGTGTTCTTTCATAATCTGACCCAGTACGATGGGCATCTCATAATGCAAGGTATTTCAACCTTTGGTAAACCAAATATGAGTGTAATTCTAGAAAATGTGCAACATTACATGTCTATTCAAATTGATAATGTATTATACTTGGATTCTTTTAAATTTTTGCCATCGTCTTTAGACAAATTGGTGTCATTGCTGGAAGATTCCCAACTTGACATTCTCAAGTATGAATATCCGGAGCAATGGCCTTTGTTAAAGCGTAAAGGTATATTTCCCTATGAATACTTAGACTCTTATGCTAGATTTAAGGAAAAGGCTTTACCGCCAAAGGAAGCTTTTTTCTCTAGTTTGACTAAAGAAGGTGTTAGTGACGAGGACTATGAATACGCATTAAAGGTTTGGAACGAGATGGGTTGTAAAACATTTGCAGATTAATTTATATTTGCGTTGGGATTGTTTTTTATTAGCTTGTGCTTCAGAAAGACTTGTTTAGAATGTTACAAGTTAGATCCTGCTCATTACTACAGCAGCCCCGGTCTTACATTTTCGGCCGCATTGAAAATGACAAAGATTCAGTTGGAGTTGTTGACTGACATCGATCAACACTTATTCATCGAAAGAGGAATACGAGGAGGTGTGAGTATGGTAACGAAACGATTTGCATGTGTCAATAACCCATTTATAGGTGAGAATTATTGTCCTGAAAAACCTCATTCGTACATCATATATTTGGATGCCAATAACCTGTATGGGTGGAGCCTCAGTCAAGTGCTACCTTTTGGAGATTTTATGTGGTTGACGGAAGAACAAATCCGTGATTTAGACATTCTTGCCATAGAAGACGATGCAGCAAAAGGTTACACTCTAGAAGTGGACCTGGATTATCCCCCGCACTTGCACGACCTTCATTCCGATTATCCATTGTGTCCCGAATCAATGCTCATCTGCTACAAGCAGCTGTCACCTTATTGTCAAAATTTGCATAGGATTCTTAACCTTTCGGACAGTTCTAGAAAACTCGCTCCGAATTTGCATCCCAAATCAAAATATATTGTTCATTACAGAGTCTTAAAGTATTATCTTTCACAAGGTTTAGTAATGAGTAAGATTTATCGTGTTTTGTCATTTGCGCAGAAAGCTTGGTTAAAACCGTACATTGAACTAAATACGACAAAACGTCAACATGCCACTAACGCTTTCCACAAAGATTTTAATAAGACAATGACGAATTCTTTGTACGGTAAGATGATTGAGCAACTGAGGAAGCGAGTTAGCGTTAAAATTGCAACCACTGAGAGTAAAGCGAGGAAACTGACTTCAAAACCAAACATGGAAAATTTCGTTGTTTTTGATGAAAATGTTGTTATTTTTAAGATGAGGAAAACCAAAGTGGGTCTATCACATCCAATTTATGTTGGGTTCACTGTTCTCGAACTGAGCAACTATTTAATGTTTGATTTTCACTACGAACATGTAAAAACCTTGTATGGAAACAACGCTTCATTGTTGTTCACAGACACTGATTCCTTATGTTATGAAATCTTTACGGATAATATATTATATGCAGACATGTTGTTGCATCTAGATAGATACGATACGAGTGATTATCCTACAGATCATGCTTTGTACTCGACCCGGAACAGAAAGGGCCAGGTATTTTTAAAGACGAGACTTGTTCCGTCCCCATTCTAGAATTTTGCGGCCTGAAAGCTATAATGTATTCGTTGATTTATGGCGATGTTAACAAACTTGTTGGAAAAAGTATACAGAGACGTGTACTGAAACAAGAAGTAACTCACAGGCAATACGTTGGTGTACTACATAATCAAAATGTATATTGTTTTAAGATGAATTTTCTTCGGAGTAAAACTCACCAGCTAGTGACCAAAGAACAGAACAAACTGTGTTTAACCGCTTACAATAATAAACGGTATCTATTAAGTGATGGCATTAGGAGTTTATCGTATGGACATTATTCCTTACCTGATAATACATTGTAAAAAAAGGTAAAGCCAATAACGTGTATCAACAATGTTATTTTTTTTATTGTTTCAAACTTGTAACAACATATTTTGTCATTTTTGTTTGAACTGTTGTATTTTTATGACGATTAAATTCTGAGATTCTTGTTACAACATGTAATAAAACATATTTGACAGAAAAAAAACGACTTTTTATTTTTCTTCCACTCTGAATGACGACACGATAGGTTAGTAACCTCAATTTTTAGTTCCAATTCCTACCGCTCGAGGGTCGACCGGAAATGTCCTCCGCTCACGTGACCGACTCTCGACCAATCAGAGAGCGAGCAGGCCTTACATATTACTTACAACCGGAAACCATCTTTCTTCTACTTCCAACCTTCAAATGAGGTAGACGCCACGCAAAATTTAATAAAAAAAAGTGCAAGTCACTATAAAAATGCATAGTCATACTAACACTAACCCAATACGTCATCTCATCTGTGACGTCACAGATGAGACGATAAGAATTAGTATTGTGGAAGTAGCCACGCTGGCGTAGAGTTGCATAAATTCCACTACTGTAATCCACTTAAAACCAAAACTGGTATAAGAAAGCCGCCAAGTTTCCAAAAGAGTTCGGACTTTGATAGTAGTTATATCATTCAACCAAGGAAAGGACGCTAAGATAGCCAGCTACTTAGCTAGACGCATAATTATTAAAATCATATTGGTTTAAACTAATATTGCATATGCTAAAATCATTTTAAAACACAAAACTAGTGAAGAATCTTTCAAAATGGTGTATTCAAACGTCAAAGTCGGTTGACGAGAAGTAAAAATATCTCCAATTTTGTTTATTACCAATTATGTGAAAACTGCTCATGACATCATAGTTTTATCGGGAAAACTAATCAGAAAACAGTAAACTTTGACCTGCCAAAATAAATTTTATTTATTGGCTATAAAGGATCAAAATATGGTTTAAATTGATGCTGTGATTCTTACGTGACCAAACTGCTCATGAAGCCATAGTTTGATTAGGACAACCATCAGAAAGAAAGAAACTTCGACCTGCCAAAATAACCTTTGCATGAAAAAACCATGACGTCATAAACAAACTATGACCTCTTTTGGCATCCTGGCTCTTGGCTTTTGGCCCATTTTGGCACCCTTCGTTATTCCTCAACAACACGTCCGATTCCGGATTTATTTTTTACGAACCATCTGTAGGTGTACCAATATCAATGTCCAAAATCTGGTTTTAATTGATGCAGTGGTTATTTCGTGATGCGGTCACAAAGGTCGCATTTGAGTGTACTCGAATAGGAGCTCCGTTCGGCCTTCGGCCTCACTACGCTCCAATAATCTTACTTCTATGTACTGCACTACTTTTATATTTTCATAAAACGTGAAACTTCATAATAATACTATTATGATGAAGACTTCAACTCTCCAAGCATTTTTAGTATTTTATACACTCTCTAAGCTGAGATTTACAAGCAGTTCAGGTGGTGGAAGTGCCTAGTGGGTAACATCTCCAACTCCAGCGCAAGGAGTACCGGGTTCAATCCTGCCCATTAGTTGTCGTGTATTTTTTTCAGAGAAAATTTTAATTAGTTGTTGATTGACAATGGTGCCCCAATGTTGGTGGCATGATGGAGTCATTCCAACCACCTGACTTCGTTGGCCCAACATTGGCTAAGTACTGTCAGCAAGGTTGGGTGATAAACATTGGCCCAACATTACGCCAACCTGAACTAGGGGCTCGGCCATTGGTCAATGTGATAAAGTAATGTTGGGCCAACCACTAGAAGCCACCATTGGACCAATGTTTAAAAAGTTGGCACTGTGACATTGGTACAACCAATTTGTGACTGAGACCCATACTGAAACGTCTTGGATACATTCACATTAGTTCAGTCTTACTTTATAGAGGGCGCCACGTGTTTTATGTCGGAATTTCTACTCAGTTTTTAGACTAAAATTAGACTAAACTAAAAGAAACTAGCTTATATCAAGGACCGCCCGCGGTCCTTATGTAAGCCTCAGCATGAACTTCCATGTTAAACTCCTATAGTTTCGCCCAAAATTGACATAGACCAACGAAATTCGGTATTTGGGGTCGTGTCGTAACTATTTCACTGCATTACAAATTTTAATGACAACAATCAAACCGTTCGGCGTCCACAGCATGGCCATTACTTGTTGTTGTTGTTGTTGTTGTTGTTGGGACTCTTTGCCCTCACCTGGAGACCGAACCACTGAACCGATTTTCAAGTTCTATAGCTTAAAACGTAGGTCTGGACAAGGCCTAGGGCCTTTCGCAGGCTATTTTAACGTAACTACAATATTCTTGACACGGAAAGCCAAATGGGCTAAAACTTTTGCTCTCACCGAGAGATCGAACCAATGAACCGATTTTCAATTTGTATAGCTTAAAATGTAGGTATTAACACCGACCAGGGCCTTTTGAACCCAATTTTGATGTGACTGCAGTATACTCGTCGGTAGAGCAATTATTATTGTAGAACACTGGGCAGAAATCATTAATGTTGCTGTTGGGACTCTTTGTCCTCACCTGGAGATCGAATCACAGAACCGATTTTCAAGTTCTATAGCTTAAAACGTAGGTATGGCCTAGGGCCTTTCGCAGGCTATTTTAACGTAACTACAATATTCTTGACACGGAAAGCCAAATGGGCTAAAACATTTGCTCCCACCTAGAGATCGAACCAATGAACCGATTTTCAATTTGTATAGCTTAAAATGTAGGTATTAACACCGACCAGGGCCTTTTGAACCCGATTTTGATGTGACTGCAGTATACTCGTCGGCAGAGCAATTATTATTGCAGAGCACTGGGCAGAAATCATTAATGTTGCTGTTGGGACTCTTTGTCCTCACCTGGAGATCGAACCACAGAACCGATTTTCAAGTTCTATAGCTTAAAACGTAGGTATGGACAAGGCCTAGGGCCTTTCGCATGCTATTTTAATGTAACTACATTATTCTTGACACTGAAAGCCAAATGGGTTAGAACTTTTGCTTTCACCTAGAGATCGAACCAATGAACTGATTTTCAATTTGTATAGCTTAAAATGTAGGTATTAACACCAACCAGGACTTTTTGAACACGATTTTGATGTTACTGCAGTATTCGCATCGGCAGAGCAATTATTATTGTAGAGCACTGGGCAGAAATCATTAAGTGGAGTAACAAATTTTTGCAGAAATTTTGCAGAAAACATAAATTTGGCACACAAGTCTTTCTTAACAGTAAAAATTGAACCAGCCATGGACCGCAATGAAATACGCTAAGTGCCATCAGTGCCCCCCCCCCTCCCTCCCGCCCCAGAACCTCCTCGTGATGTCTCCCAGGGGTTTGGGCAACAAATTCTTATAGATCAAGCTAAAAACATGAAATTGGGTGCAAAATTCACTCTTAGTAGTATAAAACGAATCAGCCATGGAAAAGACTCTCTTATAACAGTTATTTTAAGGTGATTACAGTGTTCTTTTCTGTGTTATTCTTGCTAAAACAAGAAGAAAAAAAAGGGATATTAGTATTAAAAAACGCTTAAGTGTATAAAATACGGATGTAAGCCTTAAAAAACTTAAAGCCCTAAAGGGACAGATATTAGAAAAAGACATGTGAGCCATCAGCGTCGCACTAATACGTGTAAAATAAGCTCCAGCTTGTTTTTTGGGTCGCTGGAGATTCTTTTACACGTATTAGTGCGACGCTGATGGCTTACATGTCTTTTTCTAATATCTGTTCCTTTAGGGCTTTAAGTTTTTTAAGGCTTACATCCGTATTTTATACGCTTAAGCGTTTTTTAATACTAATTTAATTATTATTTAGCCTAGCTTAGTTGTAATTTAGTTTACTTTAGATTTGGGCTGACAAATGAGCAAAAATTACCGGATAGAACACATGGCGCCCTCTGAAAACTTGGACTGAACTAATGGGTATGAATCTAACGTGTTTCAATAGGGACTTTTTAGAGTTACAAATTCTTTTCCCAAACTGTATAAATTCTTGGTATAACATAGGCACACAAATATTGCCAACATAGGGGCAATGTGAGAAAATAATGATGGGCCAACCGTTGGATGCCAACATTGGACCCATGTTTAAATGTAGGCGCTGTGATGTTGGGCCAACCATTGGCCAACTGACCAATGCTACATGGGCCATCAGTCTCTAGCCAATCACAATTTAATGGTTATCGGTTTCAATTCGATTTGCAAGTAAAGCAAACACATTCATCATTCCACGTGAATTGTGTGCAACAGGACACTTTTACACACTGTTGGGTCTCGTGTTTAAATATGAGGCGGACATTTGGTTGAACTTACAAATAATTTTGTTAGAGTTTAATTAAGCCTAATTAGTTTTTATAACAGAAACAATACAGTTAATTAATTATACGCATATTTTCATAAATATCACACATTCATTTAATGCATGAACCAAATATTACTCATGCTAGACCAAAACTGCTCCAGTAACTAATACACACACGGGGTACTTTTCAAAGAAGACCGGAACAACTGTACATTCCTGTGTAAACTGAACCAGTGTAATTACAACCATTGTTAAGCTTGAGGAGTTGGCATTTAAACTACAACATTATTTACGACATGATCAGTGAAGCATATTATTTCAGGAAGGAATTCCAATTAGTTTAGATCGTCATCCATGAACGATCATTCTCCTAAACGTGACAATTAATCAGTTGCACGAAGGTGTGCAGGTGACAGTTAATTAAGTCGGCGAGCTACTCAAGCACACAACGCAGAGAATCAGCTGATGCGCCTCGAAACCGACAATACAATGATTGACAAGCGTCCCAGTCCCTAATTTGCAATAAGGACTTGGACTGTCAAGTCACACAATTTCTAAAGGGTACTATAATCAAGGACCCCGGTAGCGGTCCTTATGTAAGCCGCAGCATGAACTTCCATGTTAAACATCAAACTTTGAACTCCTATAGTTTCGCCCAAAATTGACATATGCCAACGAAATTCGGTATTTGGGGTCGTGATATAACTATTTCACATTACAAATTTGGCATTACAAATTTGGCATTACAAATTTTAATGACAACAATTGAACCGTTCGGCGTCCACGGCATGGCCATTTCTTGTTGTTGTTGTTGTTGTTGTTGTTGTTGTTGTTGTTGTTGTTGGGACTCTTTGCTCTGACCTGGAGACCGAACCACTGAACCGATTTTCAAGTTCTATAGCTTAAAACGTAGGTATGGACAAGGCCTAGGGCCTTTCGCAGGCTATTCTAATGCAACTACAATATTCTTGATACGGAAAGCCAAATGGGCTAGAACTTTAGCTCTCACCTAGAGATAGAACCAATGAACCGATTTTCAATTTGTATAGCTTAAAACGTAGGTATTAACACCAACCAGGGCCTTTTGAACCCGATTTTGATGTAACTAAAGTATTCTAGTCAGCAGAGCAATTATTATTGCAGAGCACTGGGCAGAAATCATTAGTGTACTCTTTGCCCTCACTTGGAGATCGAACCACTGAACCGATTTTAGAGTTCTATAGCTTAAAATGTAGGTATGGGAGGCGTAGAGCCTTTCGCAGGTTATTTTAATGTAACTACAATATTCTTGACACGGAAAGCCAAATGGGCTTTTGCTCTCACCTAGAGATCGAACCAATGAACCGATTTTCAATTTGTATAGCTTAAAACGTAGGTATTAACACCGACCAGGGCCTTTTGAACCCGATTTTGATGTGACTGCAGTATTCTAGTCGGCAGAGCAATTATTATTGCAGAGCACTGGGCAGAAATCATTAATGTTCTCTTTGTCCTCACTTGGAGATTGAACCTCGGAACCGATTTTAGAGTTCTATAGCTTAAAACGTATGTATGGACAAGGCCTAGAGCCTTTCGCAGTCTATTTTAATGTAACTACAATATTCTTGACACGGAAAGCCAAATGGGCTAAAACTTTTGCTTTCACCTAGAGATCGAACCAATGAACTGATTTTCAATTTGTATAGCTTAAAATGTAGGTATTAACACCAACCAGGACTTTTTGAATGCAATTTTGATGTGACTGCAGTATTCTCGTCGGCAGAGCAATTATTATTGTAGAGCACGGGGCAAAAATCATTAAGTGGAGTAACAAATATTTGCAAATCGACCTAGAATCATGAAATTTGGTACACAAGTCTTGGACCCCATGAAATACCCCCAAGTGTCTTTAGCACCTTCCCCCCCCCCCCTCCCAGCACCCTCCGCCCCGTGTCCCCTCCCAGGGTCTTTGGCAACAAATTCTTACAGATCAAGCTAAAATCATGAAATTTGGCGCACAAGTCATTCTTAGCAGCATAAATCGAATCAGCCATGGAGCCCCCACGAAATATCCCAATTGGCCCCCTAGCGCTTTCCTGTGCCCCCTTTCTGGTGCTTGACCAACAAATTATTGCAGATCGGGCTAAACGCTTGAATTGCCATACACAAGTCATTCATAGTAGTACAAATTGAACTATCTATGGAATCCCCTCGAGATAATCTACAAGGCACTACAAGGATCCCCCCCCCACACCCCGTGCTCCCTCCTTGAGGCCTGACGAACACATTCTTCCAGAAAGTGCTAAAAGAATGAAATCTGATACACAAGTAATTGTTAGCAGTAGAAATCAAACTAGCTATGGAACTTCCGCGATATCCTCCAAGGCCCCTCAGCGCTTCTCCCCTATTCCCGCTCCATGAGATTGATTTCCGAAAAATTCTTGTTGATCGTACTGAAAGCAAGCATTTTGGTACACAGCTCATTCCTAGTACTAGAAATTGAACCAGCCATGGATCCCCATGAAATACCACCAAAGCCTCCCCCTGCATCCCCCCTACCTGGGCACCCCATGAAGCATCAATGACCAACAAATTCTTGATGAATGTACTAAAAGCATCCATTGTAGCAGTGGAAATCCAACTACACATGGAACCCCATGAGATACACACACCCTCCAGTGCTCCCCTGTGTCCTCTCCATGAGGTTGATGATCAACAAATTCTAGTTCGATTTGTACTACTAAGAATGACTTGTGTACCAATTCACATTTCAGCACGATCAGCAAGAATTTGTTGGTCATTTGTTGGCCAAAATTGAAATTTGGAATTGGAAATTGGAATTTGTTAGCCAAAGTTCATAGTACCAAAATTCGTAGTACTACAGATGAGTGTGGTAGGGAAACAGGAAGGGGTCTTATGGGATATCTTGAGAGATTCCATAGCTAGCTCGATTTATTAGCTAAGAATTGACTTGTGTACCAAATTTCAAACACTCGATATTCATAATTAGCCAAAATTCTGGCTCGTAACAGCTGTACTAATCCTGAAAATCGAACCAACGAACCGATGCTCAATTTTACAACATAAAACATACGTATGATGAAGGCCTATGCCCTTTTGAACGCTATTTTAATGTGACTACAATTATTATTGTTGTTCTTCTTCGGGAAATTTTGCTCTCACGTTGAGATCGAACCAAAGAACTGATTTTCAAATTTTATAGCTGTTAAAATTTAGTATTAAATAGGCTTTCTTATAACAGTTAATTTAAGGTGATTACAGTATTCTTTTCTGTGTTATTCTTGCTGAGAAAAGAAAAAAATAATGGATATTAGTATTAAAAAACGCTTAAGCGTATAAAATACGGATGTAAGCCTTAAAAAACTTAAAGCC